>JAXCGZ010009594.1:52500-72500 GCA_037179515.1 Halocaridina rubra
GAGCTCCCTGACAACCCCAAAAGCTTGGTAAACCCCCTTGTCCTTAAAAACATATATTAGGACAAAATTCAGAGCTGGAGCACACCAAACTCTCAAGTCTTCTACACTGACGGCTCAGTAAATCAAGAAACTGGAGTCTCAGCCGCCGCCTTCAGCACCGGAAATCACGTCCAATCATGAAGACTGTCAAACTCCTGCTCATCGCTCCAGACTGAGCTTGTTGCCATAGCCAACGCCCTCGGCTTCTTCACCAGTAAGGAGCTGACCATGCCCTAATTCTCTCTGACTCTAAAGGCGCCTTTAGAAGCCAGAGTGTGGGACAAGCATAGTCTATGAGGCTGCGTATGGCTTGTACATAGAAGCTTCTGAGGACATCTGACGAAGGACCGCTTGTCGCTGGCTGCACCTGTTGCGCAAGTGTTGAATTTCAGGTCCAAAGGTTAGTCTGCCGTCGATGATTACACCCAGGTATTGGTGTTTGGTAACCCAGCCCACAGGCTCATTACCTATGACCAGATTAGTGTCTGGTCTCCACTGGTGGATGGGAAGGGCCTTGGTTTTGTAGGCATTGATTTTAACTCCAAGGGAGATGGAGGCTTGGTGAATCTTGGTGAGGCAGCACTGTATCTTGTTAGAGCTTCTGTCTCCTATTGTGACAAGGGCAAAGTCATCCGCATAGTTGAAGAGTTTGGCTCCATGTGGTAGTGCGATGTCCATGAGTTTTTCCATGAGACAATTAAAGAGGAAGGGGCTAAGGATTCCACCTTGGGGGGTTCCATTTTCATGGTTTTTGTAGGTGGAGTAGTACCCATCTACTTTGACTCGTGCACTACGGTTTTGTAGACTCTTCTTGATCCATAAGAGAAGGTTACCTTTGATCTGCTTTGAAGCGAGAGCTGAGAGAATTGCCGGCACATTATCTAGTTCAAAGGCCTTCTCTAGGTCAAGAAAAACGATGTATCCACGGCAGTTGTTGATAAATGATAGCATGGAGGCTATGCATTCTGAGGTGCCTAAGTCAGGCTGGTAGGCAAATATTTTTTTTGGGAAGGGTGGGCATTTCCAGCGGACTCTGTTAAGTACCATCTTTTCTGCCATCTTGCTCAGGCAGCTTAGGAGGGAGATGTGGCAAGGGTTGTCAGGGTCCTGTGGTTTTGGGATGAGCTGAATGTCTGCTCTGTTCCATGAGGCTGGTCTGATTCTTCTTGTGTATGTCGAATTGATCAGAGAGAGTAGAGCAAGCTCCCCTTGGGGCCCCATATTTTGAATCATTGTGTATGTGATTCTATCGGCACCTGGGGCTGTGTCCTTAGAGCTTTTGCTTACTCTTAGTAGCTCAGTCAGAGAGAATGGGGCATCTGTTCATCTTCAGTGTTGATGGCCTCTTCTATTTCTTCCCATTTTGCAGTGGTGAGGTCCTGAAGAGTTGTTCTGGTGGTGATGGGGGGCTGGTTGGAGCTTGCTCTATCCGCGAATTTGACGGAGAGTTCTTCTGCTGCCCTGCTAGGATCCCTGTGAGGGGTGATTTTAGAAGGTTTTCCTTCAGCAAAGGAGTTAATGCTCCTCCACATCTGGCCCACAGAGGTGTGAGCATCTAAGGTGGAACACCACTCTAGCCATTTTTTCCTCTTGATGTTGCGTGTCTCTTCATGGACATGTTCTTTGACTGCCTGGAGAGTGTGGTAGGAGTCTTCAGTGCGACGTTTCCTGTGCATTTTCCGGATGATGTTGAGCCGGTGATTGAGTTCTTTAACTCTGTCACAGTAGTACCATCTTTCCCGATGAGTGGTGTGTTGTGGTTTGCAGAGGGGGATGGAGGAGTTTGCTGCAGCTTGCAGAGCATTGACTACCTCGGCCTTTGCTTGGTCGATGTCTTCGGATGTTGTGTAGGCTGAAAACCAATTGCTGAGGTGCTCCTGGAATCGGCCCCAGTCTGCCTTCTTGAAATTCCATCGAGGGGGAGGAGCAGGGATTTGGAAGATTTCAGGAATTGGCAGCGTGAGATGGATCCCGTAGTGGTCGCTTGTGACCAGGGGATGAACTCTTCATGTGGCGTCTTGCTTTAGGGAGTTGGAAACAAAGGTGAGGTCCAGTATTCCACCTCAGTCATGTGTTGGCTCATGATTGTTGAGAAGGGAGACGTCTTCTTGGTCGTCCAGCAGGCTCATGATGTGTCTGCCTGCAGCACAGGGGTGCTCATACATGAATCTTGGATGGTGCGCGTTGAAGTCGCCTCCTATTACCAAGTCACGATGACTGGCTAGCCCAAAGAGGGCAGTCAGGTCTAAGCCACCATCCTGTGGTCTGTAAATGTTGTACAGATCTATGCAGCTGCCCTGAAGTTTGATGTTAACAGCGAAGACGTGGACATCTTCGCCTCAGTGCACCAGTCGGGTTATTTCCTTGGCTAACAGGTTTTTCCTGATGAAGGTGGCGCTGCCTCTGTTCTCCCCTGGAGACCAGTGCTGGTAAAATCCTTTGTATCCAGAGATTTTTGGAGTGTTTTGCTCTGTGCACAGGGTGTCTTGAATCATGATGACATCTATGTTGTCAGTCTTGGCAATGCCTTCAAGATGTTGTACCTTGTGTCTGAGACCCTGGGCGTTCCAGTGTAGGATCCCGATATTAGACATCTTGATGATTTAAGGAGGTGGAGGTGGTAGGAGTGGTGGGTTGTTGAGGCTGGTGGTGGGTTCTGGAGATGAGGCATGGGCGAAAACGGAGTGGGCTACTTCGATGACTTGATTGTAGGCATCTTGAGTAGTGGCTCTGGAATCGAGGAGTTGGACGGCTGCCTGTATGGCTTGAATAAGAAGTTTATCATCAAGGAATGCCCCTTCTACCAGGTAGCCTCACCACATCCACTGCTCCACTACATCCTCGAATGTGATTCCCTTTCAGAAATTTGACGGAAAACTGGTGCCTCTGCAACATCCAGCGAGGATTCAAATACCCTTCATGTTGCTAGCTCCATAATCAGACTAGCAATAAACAACTACATGAACAGTCTACTGACTATCATCAGTCAATACCCTCCACCAAGATAACTATGTAATAACTCTCTTTCACCACCAAAACAGGAGTTCAATGAGGTAAAGAACCAATTTCGCAACCTATCCAGTGCCATTAAAAAGAATATTTGCTTGATGTAAACTAATAATCCTCAGCTGAACACTTATGTTTTCTACTATCTTTACAGTTTTGTACAACCTCACCTGTTGGCCAAAATAGGAAAGTTCGGTCACTCTCAAGAGCAAATACCATCATCAATCAGCAAATTTTACCCTACCTCTGCACCAAAATAGGAAAGCAGTGAATTTTACCCCTCCTGCATGCCAAATTAGGAAAGTCAGGTCGCCCTCAAGAGCGAATACCACCATCAATCAGTGAATTTACCTCACCTGTGGGCTAAAAAAGGAAGGTCCACTCACCCTCAAGGGAGAATATCAACGAAAAAAAATAAGAAAAATGGGGCAGTTACCCTACCTCTTATAAAATCCCACCTGTCTAGCTTTCCACAACTAAGTAATAACTAATAATTGTCTGTAGAGGTTTCCTAGTTTATTCAAAGTTTGGGGATAATTAATGATGGCAAATCTATTTATAATTGTTTGAAGAATATTCACCAGGTAAGCATTTTTAACCAGGTTTGGCTGTTTTGAATGTACAACCCAAAATCTTGATTATACCCATCAACTTAAATTTGATCGTAATTATAGCAATCAGCTTTAACTGATAGAAATACGACCTTAAATAAACCAATCAGGTTTTTTATACTAATTTTCTTATTTTATAGAAATTTGTCCTTAATAATGTGTGATATTCTTATGATGAATGAGTTGGTTATCTGTTTTTTAATAGGTTAGCTATATTTATATTTTCTTTAATAATGTTATCGCTGTTAATGATTACTGGTTTAATGTGATAATGAGGTTTGTTATTAAGTTTCTTAGTTGATATTATTTTGCTGCATGTTGTTTATTTTAAATGCATATGTATTTCAAAGGATGTTTTAAATTTTATGTTGCTAGTTTGAAAAGTGAAATTACTTATACATAATTTGCTTGCTTTACAGATTACCATTATTAACTGAATAAAGCTAGAATCACAGCAGTGGTTTTATTTGCATAACAATTTATTCAATTAACAATTATCTCCATGGAGCGAGGTCTTCGTTCTGACAGGCCGGAAGTGTTGCCTTTATCTCCAGATGCCTCTCGAGTCTTCAAACATTGGCTTTTCGTTTTCTCAAGATTCAAATAGGCTGTTGAAAGGACTCCTGAAGAGCATCTTAGTTTACTCGCAAACAACCTTTCTTCAGAGAATTTTGAATTGATTTCTGAATGCACATCATTTGATTCTACTCTGGCTGTTCTTAAATCAGCATTTATACAACCTGTCAATGAGGTTGTTGCTCGACACCGTTTAGCTACATGACGACAAAATACCTCTGAATCAGTTGATGAGTATTTATACTGCTTACATAAGCTGAGTATTGAGTGCAATTTTCGTGCAGTTTAGCAGAAACTTATAGAGACGAATCTGTACGAGATACTTTTATTACTGGTTTGACATCTCAACATATCCGAACTCGCTTGCTTGAGAATAAAACATTAACATTAGTTGCTGCTATAGATCAGACTCGGGCTCTAAAATTAGCTCTGAAAGATTCACAGTCTTACAGCCCATTTTCTCCAGCTGATTCACAGACCGTAGCAGCTGTAGGTTCTTTTCCTGAAACTGGAGATTCTGGGAAAATATGCAATGCTGTTGATGAAGTGTGTGCTGGTGCCAGATGTGGAAGCACGTGCTTCTTTTGTGGAAACTCACGACATCCTCGATCAGTGTGTCCTGCCAGATATGCATCATGTCACAAGTGCAAAAAACAGGGACACTTTGCAAAAGTGTGTAAATCACCTGGAGTTTCAACCATATCAACTTCTGCTCCGACTTCTGTTATTCTCACTACTGTTGCTCCGACATTAAAGAAATTGGTCATATCTGTGGTAATAAACGATAAACGAGTTGATACACTTATAGTTACTGGAGTTCTGAAAATTTTGTATCTGAAAGTACTGCTTTTCGTCTCCAGTTTGCGGTAGTACCAAAGTCCAGTACAATATCTATGGCATCTTCTAAAGTGACAACTGCCATAGTTGGAGCTTGTGAAGCGTCAATCACTATTCAGGAAAGTAATTACCCAAATGTGCAATTCCTTGTTCTTCATCACTTATGTTCATATGTCATCCTTGGTATTCCCTTTCTGGAGGAGCATTCATCTATTAATCTATCATATGGTGGATCTCAGCCTCCTCTTGATGTGTGTGCTCTTGCTGCTCTAAACATTCCTGCATCTCAACCGTTTTCATCACTCTCTCCTGATTGCCATCCGATCGCGACCAAGTCTCGTAAATGCAGCATTACCGATTGAGAATTCATTCGTCCTGAAGTGCAACGTTTACCTTTGGAGGATGTCAAAGAACCTAGCCATTCTCCTTGGAGCTCTCAATTAGTTGTGGTGTCACACAGTGGTAAAAGGCGCATGGTGGTGAATTATTCTGAAACTATTAACGAATTCACATATTTGGATGCTTATCCACTACCAAACGTTGAAGATCTTGGCAATTCCATTGCCAAGTATAAAATGTTTAGCAATATCAATTTGAAGAGTGCTTACTATCTAGTGCCCTTACACGAAGATGATCATGAATATACTGTGTTCGAAGCCAATGGTTCCTTGTATCAATTCAAGCTTCTAAGCTTTGGATTAACCAATGGCATGGCTTGTTTTCAGAAAATTATGAATGACTTCATTGAGCGAAATCAGTTGAAGGATACATTCGCATAAGTGGATGATTCAACTATATTTGGTTCGACACAAGAAGAGTATGAGCAAACTTGGAGCGATATTTTGAAGCTGCTAGACGTGAACATGTTACATTAAATGGAGAAAAATATGTATTTTCTGCAGACTCTATCCGTATACTCGGATATGAGATTTGTAATACAGATTTGAGACCTGACCCTTCTCGACTTGAGCCTTTGCTTTCTCTACCTGTTCCAAGGTCAGAAAAACCTTACAACGGTTAAAAGGATTTTTTGCTTATAATTCTAAATGGGTGCCACGTTTTTCTGAACACATTCCTCCACTGGTGAAACCTTCATTCCCATTATCTGATTCTGCCATTAAAGCTATTGATGAACTGAAAGATGCAATTTCTAAATTAGCTGGCATGAGAATTGATAAAAGTCTTCCATTTACAGTGGAGACTGATGCCTCTGAAGCCACCATAGGCGCTACATTGAGCCAAGATGGCACACCTGTTGCGTTTTTCTTGCGATCACTCAACCCAATTGAGAAGAAACATTGTGCAGTAGAAAGAGAGGCTTACACAATCATCAAATAAATCAGGAATTGGAATCACTGCTTAATACCTAGGACAGTGGTAATGCGCTGGCCTCACATTCGCAAGGTCGACAGATCGGTTCCTGTTCAGGACCGAGAGTTTAAGCTGTTTATTGGGAAGGTTCCCGCTGTGATTGGACACCACAGTGGGGGGTTGGGGCTTGCACCGGCTGACGCCTGCCAGAGCAGGGGTGATGCCTCTGATAGGAGGGCTAAAACTGCAAACTTTAACTTTAACTTTTAACAGGATGGCATTTCTTTTTAGTAACAGATAAAAAAATGTGTATTTCATGCTCAACACTAAACACAAGTCCAGAATTAAAAAGGATAAAATCCTCCGATGGAAAATGGAACTCCTGCCCAATTCTTTTGATATCAAATACCGAGCTGGCAAGTTTAATAATGCTCCTGATGCTCTTTCTAGAAATGTGTGCAGCGCCACTAGTCAGAGAAACCTAGTGATACTGCATACGGCTCTGTGTCACCCTGGAGTAGTACCATTGCTACATTTTGTTCGAGCTTGGAATCTTCCTTATTCGGCTTCAAATGTGAAGGAAGTTATTACGTTGTGTCCTACCTGTTGTAGAGTGGAATCTCAGTTCTTTATTCCTGAAAGAAGTAGCCTAGTTCATGCTATGAGACCTTTTGATCGATTGAGCCTTGACTTTATAGGTCCTTTGCCTTCTGTCACTAATAATAAGTATCTACTTGTTGTTGTCGATGAATATTCGCATTTCCCATTTGCATTTCCTTGCAAAGATATGTCATCAACAACTATGATCACCCGTTTAACTACTTTATTTTCAATATTTGGCCTTCCTGATTATATTCATTCAGACCGTGCAAGCTCTTTTATGTCTTCCAACTTGAAATAAATTTTGTTTGAGCATGGAGTGGCTACAAGTAGATCCACTCCCTACCACCCTACTGGAAATAGTCAATGTGCAAGGTTTGTTGGATCCATCTGAAAAACAATTACCTTGGTGTTGCAATCTAAAAACTATCTCTTCATTCATGGGAGTTGGTGTTGGCTGATGCATTACATTCCCTTAGATCACTACTGTGTACTGCCATTAATTTTACCCCCATGAACGTTTGTTTTGCTAGCCCCGAAAGACATCTAGTGGGCTCAGTATTCCTACCTGGTTAACTAAATCTGGTAACGTACTTCCATGTCAGCATGTGAGGAGCAAGGATGATCCATTAGTGGAAGTGGTCTGTCTGATTGAAGCAAATCCTAAATATGCACACATACAGTTTTCAAATTTGGCTCCCGTTGAAAATCCATCCAGTGAAACTATGAATGTTTATACCAACAAAACTCTGCATACAATTCCTCACAAAGCCAATTGAAAGATGAATTAACACCTCCATATACTGCTGCTGAACAGTCTACTACCAATGCTGCCCCTGATCTGTCTACTTGATCACCAACAATCATCCCTAATTATCAGGACCCCATTGTTCGTCGTTCATCGATGTAATGTTTCTAGGAATTCTCACATTATATATCACAGCACATGTTCTCATTGAGTAGCCATCAGGTGGACACCTGTTTGCATAAAGATTCCCCCGTAGGTAAATAAATGCTCGCGATTCTGTGAGTGATGCACTTGTAATCTACTTGAGGAGATAGTTGAATGTGGCTGACTTAGAAAATTTTCTACAGACTCACTAGTTGATAGTAGTACTGTACTGTTTCCATAACCATTAGAAGTTTTTGTACTTGGATTAGTGTGTGTACACAATAATAGTAAAAAAAATTGAAATAGGTGTTTAACATGAGCTAGAAAAAATGAGGTGCTGAGTGGAAGAAAAATGGATTTAATGACCACTAACCAAAGCTTGTGCCCTTGGTTGCAGGGTGGTCGATCAGTACCCTATTTAAATTGAGACTTTCACCTATATTGGAGTAATTTTTCACAAAGTCATTGTTGTACTAAGACAACAATGATTTATGACTCTCTCTCTCTCTCTCTCTCTCTCTCTCTCTCTCTCTCTCTCTCTCTCTCTCTCTCTCTCTCTCTCTCTCTCTCTCCAACAATGATTTGACTCTCTCTCTCTCTCTCTCTCTCTCTCTCTCTCTCTCTCTCTCTCTCTCTCTCTCTCTCTCTCTCTCTCTCTCTCTCGATGGATGGATGGATTGACTGATTTATTGATTGACTGAGAGGTAGATAAACAGATAGATAGATACATACATACATTCCTGGCTAGTACAGTGGTAACGCACTGGCCTCGCATTCACGAGGTCGAAAGACCGGTTCTCGTCCAAGACCAAGAGTTTAAGCTTCTTACTGGGGAGGTTACTGCTGTGACAGAGCACCTCAGTGGGGGGTTGGGGCTTGCACCAGCTGACGCCCGCCGGAGCAGGGGCGACGCCTCTAATTGGTGTGCTAAAACCTAGCAAATTTTAACTTTATTCACATACCTCTTTCCGCATTGTAAGGGGGTGGCCGAGCCAAGAAATGTGCATTTACAACAATCCACACATATTCAACTTCTTGGGGATAAAGGATTACCACATATCCCCCTTTTCACCATGTTTGGGTCACCCACAAGGTAGGCAGGCAAGGATATTCTACAATGAGGCCTAATAGCCGCAGCTGGTTTACCCCCACCGCTTCATTACTTGCCAACTCACCTCTCACCCGTCCACCACAGTTTATTGAGCAAGCAGGTGCGAGAAATCCCTTTGGGTTTCGTCATAAATGCACAATCTTCCTCTACATATTTCTGTCTCTTACATGCACTCTTCCCTGTTCAACTGACATTCCATGTGCATTCAGTGCTCTGTTCATGCTATCCATCCATCTCATTCTAGGTCTCCCACTTGACCTAACTCCAGTCATTTCTGCACTCCACACTCTCTTCACTATTCGCTCATCACTCACCCTCACCATGTCTCCAAACCATCTCAACACTCTCTGATCTAACCTATCCGACAGCTTCATTCCAACACCCTTTCTCTGGCTGACATCCTAATTTCTTACTCTGTGTATACTAGATACATCAATCATACATCTCAAACACCTCATCTTCATTATTATCAACTTGTTCCTTTCATCCTTTCTTGCACTCCAAATCTCTGCTCCATACAATGCTGTCAGTACAATCACATCTTCATATATCCCTCTCATTGCATTCATTCCTAAATATCTATTTCTCATTACACTTTTCAACCCATCTAGACATTTACTTGCTTCCTTCACTCTGTGATTTACCTCTACATTCACTCGTTCACTCCTTGATACATGCGACCCCAGATACTTAAAACTCTCAACTTCTTCAAAGGCTGTCCAAGCCAAGAATCAGGCACACCGATCTTACCAAGCCTCTACTTCCACTTTAACTCACTCTGCTTTTATTGTAGCTAGGAATCGCTGTACTTCTCAGATTTGAAGGTCTAAGGCTTCCTTTATAAGAAGGAGAGTTGATGACCTTAACTCCTCTCCCACTGACAAATACTTCTGGTCCTCAGCCAAAAACCTTTCCAATAACTTCTGTAACTCAAGCTTCCCCTCTCTCATTCGTTCTGATGGTTCTATAGCTTGCTCTCCCACTGACAAAGCCACTCTCTTTGTCTCTCATTTTTCTGCCAACTCTTCTATAAATGATTCCAGTGCACCTATTCCTCAATCTTTACCCCTATCTAGCCCTGTGCCCTCCCTTATTCTTTCTTCATGTAAAGTTCATAAGGCTCTTCACTCTCGAAAGGCAAACAAGGCATCTGGTCCCAATGGTATCCCTGCAAGGTTCCTTAAGGAGTTTGCAGATGAACTGTCTCCCGTGCTTTGCCGTCTTTTTCACCTCATTCTGTCAACCAGTATCTATTCCTCATCTTGGAAGCATGCTGTTCCTAAGAAGAGTGACTGCTCTGTTCCTTCACACTACCGACCTATTGCCCTAACCTCCTTTATTGCTAAAGTTTTTGAAACTTTGCTCAATGCTCACCTCTTGAAACGCCTTGAACTAACTTACTTATCTCCGATCACCAGTACGGCTTCCGCAGGGCGAGATCCACTGGTGATCTCCTGTCCTATCTTACTCGTGTATGGTCATCTTCTCTGAGGAACTATGGGGAATCTTTTGTCGTCGCCCTTGATATTTCTAAGGCTTTTGACAGAGTCTGGCACAAGGCTCTGTTGGGCAAACTCCCTGCCTATGGCCTTACCCCTTCTTTCTGTTCTCTGATTTCCAGTTTTCTTACTGACCGTTTTATATCAGTAGTTGTTGATGGCTTGACATCTAGCCCTTTCTCTGTTACCAGTGGTCTTCCACAGGGCTCTGTTCTTTCACCTACTCTATTCCTTCTCTTCATCAATGATCTTCTACAATTCCCATCTTCCTCTCTTTTTCATGCCTTTGCTGATGATTCTACCCTTCACTTTTCCTCTGCCTTTTCTTCACAACCTTCAACTGCTACTCGTGATCATTTTCGTATCACTCTTTCTTCTACTCTCAACTCCGATTTGCAGAGTTTACCTGAGTGGAGCACTCAAAATTTAGTTAAATTCAATGCCTCCAAGACACAGTTTCTGGCTATCTCTTTTTCTTATCCGTCCCTGCTTAGAATACTGCTCACACATCTGGGGTGCTTCTCCTTATACTTATCTCCTTGATAGGGTTGAATCTAAGGTAGTCAGACTCATTAATGATCCTTCTCTTACTTCTAATCTAGATTCTCTCTCTCTTCACCGTAAGGTATCTTCCCTCTCTCTTACCTATTGCTACTTATTTGATCGCTGCTCTGATGAGTTGGAGAGTTGCATCCCTTTCCCAATGCCGAATGTCGTGTAACACTCGCCAAGCGGCCTCATGTGACAGGTACTGTGTGGGGATTTGTAGCTCGTGGATTGGTCGGTACAGCGACTGCTTCTTCCCATCTACCTCCAGAGTCTGGAACTCTCTTCCTCCTTCTGTTTTTCCTAATTCTTATGACCTTTCATCCTTCAAAAAGTAGATCTATCGTCATTTCAGGGCCTAGCTCTCCATATTGCTAGGTCCTCTGTACTTTGACAGTTTTTTCTGTCTTTTGTTTTCTTTTGTGTGATATTACCTCATCTC
This sequence comes from Halocaridina rubra, assembly GCA_037179515.1. Taxonomy (NCBI): domain Eukaryota; kingdom Metazoa; phylum Arthropoda; class Malacostraca; order Decapoda; family Atyidae; genus Halocaridina; species Halocaridina rubra. The sequence goes on from JAXCGZ010009594.1 coordinate 63,971, forward strand.
TGCCTTGTCCTTGACCTTTTTCTTTTCCATTGTCTTGGTATTTTCTCGTGCCCGGGCCTTTATGATTGAGGGCAGATTCTGCCTGTCCCGATGTCACACTCATAAAAAAAGCAACTCCTCATTTACTCCTACATTCAATCTGCCAACAATAACACTCCTCATGCATCTCATGACTTTTAGATAGATAAAATAAATAGAGAGAGAGTCACATATAATTGCTGTATTAGTATAACAATGCTTATGTGAATAAATCACTCCAGTAGGGGTGAAAAACCCATTTTGTAGAGGGTACTGACCAACCACACTGCAAACAAAGGCACAAGCTCTGGTTAGTGGTCATTAGGTCCATTTTTCTAGTAATAATTCAGTTAGAAAGTTGCTATGGCTTAGCACTGTGATCACTTCCACCACACACTTGTTGTCCACTTTATATAGAAAAAGTTAATTTGTTTATTTTTTTGGTTATCTTTACTGCATATCTTTAATACTAGTTGTTTATTTTTAGCTTACTTACATATGTATTTCAGCTCGGTTATGTACTTGTAAAATGCATTTTACTTAGTGTTTATACACGATTGTGGAACGTATCTATGTATATTAATACTATTCCTTATGGAAATAGACTATTTTAATTACGTGAAATTTTAATTACATGACCCTTTTGAGAACCTATCCTCACATTAATTCGAGAGGTGAATTTATATATATATATATATATATATATATATATATATATATATATATATATATATATATTTATATACATATATATATATATATATATATATATATATATATATATATATATATATATATATATATATATATATATATCCATCCATCCATCCATCCATCCACCCACCCACCCACCCACCCACCCATCCAACCATCCATCCATCCATCCATCCATCCATCCATCCATCCATCCATCCATCCATCCATCCATACATACATACATACATACATACATACATACATACATACATACATACATACATACATACATACATACATACATACATACATACATACATACATACATACATACATACATACATACATACATACATACATACATACATACATACATACATACCTATCTATCTATCTATCTATCTATCTATCTATCTATATATATATATATATATATATATATATATATATATATATATATATATATATATATATATATATATATATATATATATATATATATATATATATATATATATATATATATATATATATATATATATATATATATATATATATATATATATATATATATATATATATATATATATATATATATATATATATATATATATATATATATATATATATATATATATTACACCCCATGTTAAGCAGGCATCAATAATAACCAAATAAACACATTAACATGTGTGAAAACTTGAACCTTATTTTATCCCTGACCGTGACTCGAACCTAAGACATGAGTGAGATCAAGAGAAGCTGTAATATGAACGAAAAGGCATTCAGAAAGAATTCGTTCATTCCAAGAATAGCATTAGCTGCAATGTTTGCTACTTCTTTAAAACTTTAGTGGTGTAGTTGGCAGTGCCTTGGCACAGTAATTTTGTGTCTTAGGTTGAAGTTGGTGTGAGAGGTAAAATATGATTCATGTTTTCACATATGTGACAGTATTTGTTTGATTATTGTTGATGCTTGTATATCATGGGATTTGAATTAATTGCAAAAACGAAGCAATGAGTGAGATTAGATGCTGTTATACGAAGAAAAAGGCATTCAGAAAGAGTGTGCTCATTCCTAGTATAGCAGTTAGCTGTAAGGTTTGCTTTTTCTTTAGACCTTCAGTGGTGTAGTTGGTAGTGCCTTGACACAATAATTATGTGTCTTAGGTCTGAGATGCGGTCAGTGGTAACATATGATTCATATATACAGTCTTCTCATTTTTTTTGTGTGAAGATAGGTTCTCAAAAGGCTGGTGTAAACCAAATTTCGAGTAATTTAAAGAGTATACATCTATAAGGAATAATGTTAATAGGCATAGGTATGTTCCACAATCGTATATAAACACGCTTTACCAAAGAAAAAAGCTAGTTAAACACATTTTACAAGTACATAATCAAGCTGAAATACATATGTAAGTAAGATAAAAATAAACAAATGAAGTATTAAAGAGATGTAGGGTGCAGATAAACAAAATATAAACAAAAGCAACACTAGAAAACTCAACATGCTTTGCATAACTCTAGGAAACTTCAACTTGTTTTGCAGGTCTTGGCAATAGGGTTGGCATGATTAAAATAAAATTATTTTAATCATGTGATTGTAATCAATTACAAACATATAAAAAAATCACTGATTAAAATTAAAATATTTTCATTTTAAATATATGCACACTGTCCACCATTATGACCTAAAAATTACAGACATGAAATCACAATACAATGGAGATTTCAGTACCTGTTCCTGGCTATTCAGGTGTAACTTGTACTGAACGTGTCCCAGAGTTTCTCGCTAAGTGGGAATGTCAGCTTGGTATATTTGGTGTTTGAACATACTTCTTGTTGCTCATATACTTATGTATATCTGTGATAAAGATATTTTGTATTCAGCCAGCATTATTCATTATTACCTCATAATTTGGTGTATTTATAAATGGTTACTGTGGTTTTACTAAACAATACCAATACATCTTTTTAACAAAGGCTCTAGTTGCCATATCTAGTTGCCGTATCTATGGAAAATGTCAGATTGGTAAATTTACTGGAGAATTTTACTGGTACTCTCTTTGTCATTCTCTTTCCTATTTTAAATTTATGCCTAAAATGACATTACTTGCATGCTCAGCCTGCGTTTGTTACCAAGAATACCTTGTTATTTATTACTCTTTTCCATTATTTAAAATAACTATTCGACAATTATGACATGTACCCAGGTTCACAACATAACTGAGTGGGTGGCAGACCAGTTGTGACTTGTAAGCCAGCAAGTACTGGCACTGGTTACACCGCAATCACGTCTGAAGCTGGCAGAAAAAACACCCAATATGCAATTCCTTTGAGAAAATTGCAAAGGGAAAGGGTTATTGTGATAAGTTTAAGAGCTGCAAAAAAGAAATACAAGGAGTTCTTGATATAATGAAGAAGAACCTGGAGGTGTGTAACCTAAGTCCCACTTATTCTAAAACATTAATGAGATACAGAGGAAAGACCACGCCTTTCAAGGAAATGTATTTTGATATTGTAAATACCCTATCACCTCTTGCTTGGTGGCAAAATTTTTCAGGAGTCTTTAGGGATGTATGATGGTGACTGCCCAGTTACACTCGGCTGTTGCTTTCTCAGCAGGAATTGAAAGAGTCTTTTCAACATTTGGACCTCTTCAGTTAAAAGTTAGAAACCGTCTAGGAAATGAAAAAGCATTAGTGCTTGTTACTGTGTTCAAGCCCTTCAGCAAAAGGAAAAGCATTCCTCTGATGCCCCATACTGAATTTTTTGCATTCTGTGAATCTGACCTGAACAGTTTAGGAAGGATAACTCTGGTTATTATATGTCTTTTGAAATTTGCTTGTATTTCATGATGAAAAAGTAGTTTTTCATAATTTGAAACAATAACTAATTTAGATTCAACGTGTATTTCTTGCATTTTATATACAATTACACTAATGAAATTGTAAGCTTCTGTATCTTTATGTATCTTTTTCAGCAGTGATGTTTAGTATTTCCAGTTTTTCATACAAGTCAATAAGTTCATTTTAGGATATATTTTTCAGTGTTAGAATAGTTAAAAATGTACCATATTAACTATCATTGTAATTCAGATTCAATATTAATACTGTCATCTCGTGTGAAATTAACCTTTTCATGCTAATATTTGAGGCAAAGTATACCCACAGCAAAAATGAGACACAAAGAAAGCATCTTTTACATATTACAAGAAAGGGTATAAACACATTGCACAGAACAAAAATGAATGCAGTATTGTTTAACAATTAAATATGAATGAATAAATGCGTGAAATGTGAGCAAATAAAAAAATCTATTATATTAAACAATTCTGATTTTAATATAAAAAAATAATTTTTATTTATTTTTATTAAAAAAATCAAATTTTTTCCAACCCTGCTTGGCATATTCAGCTTTTTCATTCTGCAACGCCTGATAGATAGCAAAAGAAATATAAGCAAATTATACAGGTGTACTCACTCCATATACAGTTGGCAACAGGCATATTGGAATGTGCGTTGTGGCGGTAAGGAGGTGACTTAAGCAGTAGGAGAGGGAGGAGAAGAGGAGGAGCAAGGGAGGGGGGGGGGGGAGCTAATCTCTGGTTGTAGTTGGGGCTCATGCTGCTTAGATGTGCTGGGTTGAGGGTCATCAGAATCACTTGTTGTGGATGAGAAGTAGGTATGAAGAGTTGTCTGCTATGTAACACTCCTCTTTTCATGATAGCAGCCAACATCATGCATTACCCTTCAATACTTCAATCCTGCATGCTCTACATTAGGATATTTCTTATCCAAAATATCCGAGGCATTCTTCAGATAGTGGAAAGATTGAGTCAAATCCTTAACACTGAATGTTTTCAGGGGGGTTCCATGAATTGCGGCTGCTGCCTCCTTTTTCCTCCTCCTCCTCATGTTATCACTGAGCTTCCATATCGTCCAAATCCTCGGCAGTCAATTCCTCCATGTGGGAAGCAACCAGGGCATCCACATCCTCCTCATCAACGCTGGAGAATCCCACACGTTGTGCGAGCTGAACACACTCAAGTTTCGTCCTTGAAAGCCAATCATAGAGATCAAAACCCTTGAATGAGTATGTAAGCTTCGGGCAAATCTCATTCCCTGCCCCATTCAAACATGACTGTGTAACTTCAGTGCAAGAATCCTTCACAAACCAAGTGGCGTGCTTGATATGAAACTCTTTTCAGTAATCCTTAACTGCATTTTTCTTAACCTCTATCACCGAGAGATAGGGGGCATTATCGGCTTTTTCAAGGTCAGCCATGGTGCCGTCAGTCTTCTCTCTGAGGTCTTTAAACGAATTCCTAAGGTAATGCGATTTCAGCAATTGCATTACCCCCTGGTCCATTGGTATGAGTAGTGAAGTTGTATTTGGCAGCAGAAGCAGCTGTTATATTCAGGTTCAAATCGACAAATGACGGGGGATGGGTTGGTGCACAATCCAAAATGAGAAGAATTTTGAAAGGTATATCCTGATTTTTGCAATAAAATTCTCTCTTTTGGGAGATGCATAAAGGGATAATCTTTAAAAATGAGGCGGGCACTAAGTTTTTGAACTGCACCACGTGTTTTCTCACTTTTCTCGCTTGCATTATTTGCGTACTTCAAATTAATTCATAATTATTTCGTATATGCATTATTCAAAATTCCCGTAATCTGAACTCGCGTGAAAGGAGAGGTGACTGTACACACACACGCAAATATTTATGATCGGTTTTGCTTCATGGGTGCCTTCTTACAAAGGAACTTCATTTTTTCAGGTGTGATTTTTAGCCTCTGTTAATGCTTTTTCCAACCTCAGGACGTGACGGGCCGCAAACAATCGACCTGGCGACTCAAAGTCGCAGACGCTACCACTTTGGCACTGTGACCATATATATATATATATATATATATATATATATATATATATATATATATATATATATATATATATATATATATATCACACACTTTCACACACATATGTATGAGTATATATATAAATATATATATATATATATATATACATATATATATATATATATATATATATATATATATATATATATATATATATATATATATATATATCTATGTATGTATGTATGTATGTATGTATGTATGTATGTATGTATGTATGTATGTATGTATGTATGTATGTATGTATGTATGGATGGATGGATGGATGGATGGATGGATGGATGGATGGATGGATGGATGCATGCATGCATGCATGCATGGATGGATGGATGGATGGATGGATGGATGGATGGATGCATGCATGCATGCATACATACATACATACATACATACATACATACATACATACATACATACATACATACATACATACATATATATATATATATATATATATATATATATATATATATATATATATATATATATATATATATATATATATATATATATATACACACACACACACACTCACACACATACACATATTCTTCCTGAGAGTAGAGGCACTGAGGACATGAGGAGGAACTATCCGAAAGGAGATTACATCAAAATGAATGAGCTTTTTGCAGTTATTGACTGGAGAACCTTATTTTACAACAAATCTGTACAAGAAATGTATGACATCTTTTGTGAGAAATATGGGAAGATAGTAGATTGCTGCATACCTGTCACCAAAGTAGGTGTAATTCATGCCAGAGACAAATGGTTCGATAATGGGTGTAAAAGAGCTAAGGAGTGGAGAGACAAATGCTGGAAAAGGTATAGGAGGAAAAAAAACATAAATGCCTGGCAAGCCTACAAAAGAGCAAGAAATGACTACCTAAGTAAAAGGAGAGAGGCAGAGAGAGACTATGAGAGGGACATCACCAGGAAGGCTAAAGAAAATCCAAAGCTTTTCCACAGCTTTATCAGAGGAAAACTGAAAGTAAAAGAACAGGTTTTAAGGCTAAAGAGAGCGGATGGAAGCATCACTGAGACGGATGAAGAGATCTGCAAAGAATTGAACAAGGAGTTTCAGTCAGTATTTACAGTAAAAAATACCCCACCCCCTCAGATTGCAGTGATAGAAGCTCAAGGGCCGGCATTAGAGAACATCAACCTTACAGCCACAGAGGTATGCAAAGCGCTGATGGATTTAGATGTTCATAAAGCTACAGGTCCTGATGACATATCCCCTCATGTGCTTAAAAAATGCGCAAACACAATATCAGTGGCACTAAGTATCATATTTAAGGAGTCACTGGAGTCGGGGGAGATTCCAAGATGCCGGAAACAAGCAAATGTGATACCTATCTTCAAAAAGGGAAGGAGGGATACGGCTCTGAACTATAGACCAGTTTCCTTGACCAGCATAGTTTGCAAAGTTATGGAGAAACTACTAAAGAAGCATATCTCTCTTCACTTGGAATCCTTCAACTTTTTGTCAGTGAGGCAACATGGCTTCAAAAAAGGTAGATCAACAGTAACAAACTTATAAGAATTTTATGATGAGGTAAGCCAAATCTTACAGGAAAGAGAGGGCTGGGCAGATTGCATATTCCTAGACTTCCAGAAAGCGTTTGACACTGTTCCACATGGGAGACTTATTAGGAAGCTGCACTCAATGGCTAGAATAGGTGGAAATGTTTTGGAATGGATAAAAACTTACTTAGAAGGAAGGGAACAGAGGGTTAGAGTAAGACACTCAGTGTCTGAATGGAGAAGAGTTAGTAGTGGAGTTCCACAGGGTTCAGTGTTAGGGCCACTTTTGTTCCTTGTATATGTAAATGACCTACCAGAGTCCGTAAATTCATTCATGAATATGTTTGCAGATGATGCAAAGATTGTGAAAAAAGTAGAAAACGAGAACAATGGTAGAGAACTTCAGGAGGATCTAAATAATCTGCATGAGTGGTCAGAAAAGTGGCTAATGAAATTCAATACTTCAAAATGTAAGGTAATGAGAATGGGTACAAGTGCAAGAAGGCCCAAGCTTGACTACTCGGTGGTTGGAGTACAACTTCAAGAGACAGAAAATGAGAGAGATCTAGGAGTAAACATACTGGCAGATTTGTCTCCAGAAATACATATAAATGGCATAGTAAGGGCAGCATATGCATTCTTATCAAATGTAAGGGTAGCCTTCAGGCACATGGACAAGGAAATGTTCAGAAATATTTATGTAACCTATGTGAGGCCAAAACTCGAATATGCAGCCCCCTTTTGGAATCCGCACTTGAAAAAGCACATAGCTAAGGTTGAAAAAGTTCAAAGACTTGCCACGAGACTGGTGCCAGAAATACGCAATCTCAGTTATGATGAGAGGCTGAGGGAATTAGACTTACCATCACTCGAAACTAGAAGAGTGAGGGGGGATATGGTTACAGTCTTTAAATTCCTTCATGGTTATGATAGAGTGGATAGGGATCGATATTTTGATATGGCTGGCTCTAGAACTAGAGGTCATAGTTTGAAGCTTCGTAAGAAAACTTCTTTGCAGGATGTAAGGAAATACTTTTTCAGTGTAAGAGTAGTTGATAATTGGAATTCGCTAAGCGAGGAGGTAGTTAATGCTATCTTAATCCATAGTTTTAAGGACAGGTATGATAAGTATCACTAAGTCTAAAATGGAACCGATCAGGAGACGGGAAGATACGAGCTTTGGGCTCTTTCCCGTAAACACAATTAGGTAATCACAATTAGGTAATCACATGAGTATACACACACACACACACACACACACACACACACACACACATATATATATATATATATATATATACATATATATATATATATATATATATATATATATATATATATATACATACACATGATTATATATATATA
>JAXCGZ010009594.1:75000-85000 GCA_037179515.1 Halocaridina rubra
TCTGCTAGACTTAGGAATGAACGCATTCTAACTGAATGCCACTATGTTCATATTACAGATTCCCCAACCTCGCTCGTGGCTTCATTTTAGCATTTAATTCAATTCCCAATCTCAATCTGGCCATGAAATAACAAATTAAGCACATTAAATATGTGAAAACATGAATCATTTTTTACCCCGACCGAGACTCGAACCTTAGACTTATGATTACTAAGTCAAGGCGCTACCACTACACCACAGAAGGTTAAAAGGAATCCAACCTTATAGCTTATATCTGCTAGACTTAGGAATGAACGCATTCTAACTGAATGCCACTATGTTCATATTACATATTCCCCAATCTCACTCGTGGCTTCATTTTAGCATTTAAGTCAATTCCCAATCTCATTCGGGCCATGAAATAACAAATTAAGCACAATACATATGTGAAAACATGAATAATTTTTTATCCCGACCAGGACTCGAACCTAGTACTTATGATTACTAAGTCAAGGCGCTACCACTACACCACAGAAGGTTAAAAGGAATCCAACCTTATAGCTTATATCTGCTATACTTAGGAATGAACACATTCTAACTGATTGCCACTATGTTCATATTACAGATTCATCAACCTCACTCATGGATTCATTTTAGCATTTAATTCAATTCCCAATCTCATTCGGGCCATGATATAACAAATTAAGCACATTACATATGTGAAAACATGAATTATTTTTTAGCCCGACCGGGACTAGAACCTAGGACTTATGATTACTAAGTCAAGGCGCTACCACTACACCACAGAAGGTTAAAAGGAATCCAACCTTATAACTTATATCTGCTATACTTAGGAATGAACGCATTCTAACTGAATGTCACTATGTTCATATTACAGATTCCCCAACCTCACTCGTGGCTTCATTTTAGCATTTAATTCAATTCCCAATCTCAATCTGGCCATGAAATAACAAATTAAGCACATTAAATATATGAAAACATGAATCATTTTTTACCCCTACCGGGACTCGAACCTAGGACTTATTATTACTAAGTCAAGGCGCTACCACTACACCACAGAAGATTAAAGGGAATCCAACCTTATAGCTTATATCTGCTATGCTTAGGAATGAACGCATTCTTACTGAATGTCACTATGTTCATCTTGCAGATTCCCCAACCTCAATTCGTGGCTTCGTTTTAGCATTTAATTCAATTCCCAATCTCATTCGGGCCATGAAATAACAAATTAAGCACATTACATATGTGAAAACATAAATCATTTTTTACCCTGACAGGGACTAGAACCTAGGACTTATTATTACTTAGTCAAGGAGCTACCACTATACCACAGAAGGTTAAAAGGAATCAAGCCTTATAGCTTATATCTGCTATACTTAGGAATGAATGCATTCTAACTGAATGCCACTATGTTCATATTACAGATTCCCCAACCTCACTCGTGGCTTCATTTTACCATTTAATTCAATTCGCAATCTCATTCGGTCCATGAAATAACAAATTAAGCGCATTACGGGTGAGGTTGGCTAATCTGTAATATGAACATAGTGGCATTCATTTAGAATGCGTTCATTCCTAAGTATAGCAGGTATAAGCTATAAGGTTGGATTTCTTTTAACCTTCTGTGGTGTAGTGGTAGCGCCTTGACTTAGTAATCATAAGTCCTAGGTTCGAGTCCCGGTAGGGGTAAAAAATGATTCATGTTTTCACATATGTAATGTTCTTAATTTGTAATTTCATGGCCCGAATGAGATTGGGAATTGAATTAAGTGCTAAAATGGAACCACGAGTGAGGTTGGGGAATTTGTAATATGAACATAGTGGCATTCAGTTAGAATGCATTCATTCCTAAGTATAGCAGATATAAGCTATAAGGTTGGATTCCTTTTAATCTTCTGTGGTGTAGTGGTAGCTCCTTGACTTAGTAATATATAAGTCCTAGGTTCGAGTCCCGGTCGGGGTAAAAAATTATTCATGTTTTCATATATGTAATATGCTTAATTTGTTATTTTATGGCCCGAATGAGATTGGGAATTGAATTAAATGCTAAAATGAAGCCACGAGCGAGGTTGGGGAATCTGTAATATGAACATAGTGGCATTCAGTTAGAATGTGTTCATTCCTAAGTATAGCAGATATAAGCTATTAGGTTGGATTCCTTTTCACCATCTGTGGTGTAGTGGTAGCGCCTTGACTTAGTAATCATAAGTCCTAGGTTCAAGTCCTGGTCGGGCTAAAAAATGATTCATGTTTTCACATATGTAATGTGCTTAATTTGTTATTTCATGGCCCGAATGAGATTGGGAATTGAATTAAATGCTAAAATGAAGCCACGAGTGAGGTTGGGGAATCTGTAATATGAACATAGTGGCATTCAGTTAGAATGCATTCATTCCTAAGTATAGCAGATATAAGCTATAAGGTTGGATTCCTTTTAACCTTCTGTGGTGTAGTGGTAGCTCCTTGACTTAGTAATCATAAGTCCTAGGTTCGAGTCCCGGTTGGGCTAAAAAATGATTCATGTTTTCACATATGTAATGTGCTTAATTTGTTATTTCATGGCCCGAATGAGATTGGGAATTGAATTAAATGCTAAAATGAAGCCACGAGTGAGGTTGGGGAATCTGTAATATGAACATAGTGGCATTTAGTTAGAATGCGTTCATTCCTAAGTATAGCAGATATAAGCTATAAGGTTGGATTCCTTTTAACCTTCTGTGGTGTAGTGGTAGCGCCTTGACTTAGTAATCATAAGTCCTAGGTTCGAGTCCCGGTCGGGCTAAAAAATGATTCATGTTTTCACATATGTAATGTGCTTAATTTGTTATTTCATGGCCCGAATGAGATTGGGAATTGAATTAAATGCTAAAATGAAGCCACGAGTGAGGTTGGGGAATCTGTAATATGAACATAGTGGCATTCAGTTAGAATGCGTTCATTCCTAAGTATAGCAGATATAAGCTATAAGGTTGCACTCCTTTTAACCTTCTGTGGTGCAGTGGTAGCACCTTGACTTAGTAATCATAAGTCCTAGCTTCGAGTCCAGGTCGGGGTAAAAAATGATTCATATATATATATATATATATATATATATATATATATATATATATATATATATATATATATATATATATATATCTATGCCAATATCTATATCTATATATATATATATATATATATATATATATATATATATATATATATATATATATATATATATATATATATATATATATATATATATATATATATATATATATATATATTATATATATATATATATATATATATACAATGGAACTTCACCCCATGTAAGCTCCCCCCATGAACAAATCACCTCACGAACACTAATTATGTAAAAAATTTGAATCGACCCCCGAACAACCCACTAGTCTCGAACATGCATACACATGCCACAAAGCTGGTGCCAGAAATATGTAATTTCAGTTTTGAAGAGAAGCTGAGGGAATTAGGCTTACCATCACTTGAAGGTAGAAGAATGAGGGAGGATATGGTGACGGTGTTTAAATTCCTTCATAGGTATGACAGAGTGGATAGGGATCGATATGTTGATATGGCTTGCTTTAGAACTAGAGGTTATAGTTTGAAGCTGCATAAGAAAACGTCTTTGCAGGATGTAAGGAAGTACTTTTTTAGTGTAAGAGTAGTTGATGATTGTCATTCCCTAAGCAAGGAGGTAGTTAATGCTAACTCTATCCATAGTTTTAAGGAGAAGTATGATGAGTATCAGTAAGTACAGAATCGAACATACCAAGAGACGAGAAGTTACGAGCTTGTGGCTCTTTCTTGTAAGAACAATTATATAATTACAATTAGGTACTTACATCCGGCTGGCAATCACATTCCCGTTCGCCTGGGAGACCGCGTGATTGCTCTCAGCTCTACATTGGTGTCCACGCTGTGCAGTTCATATGTGCTGTGTAGGTAGTTTGTTTGTTGTTCTTTTGTTGTACTTTTCCATTGTTTTGCCTTGTTCTTTGAGCTAGCCTTCATTGTGGCTCCCAAGAAAGTGAAGTGCATTAGCAACAGTAGTGCTAAAAAGCCTAAGTATATAGCATCATTCATCATTTACCTTGGCTGTTTCCCCCAAGTTTGAGGGAAGCTAACCATAAAATAAAAAAGAAACAATAAAGGGATTACTTTGCTCTATGGGTAATGACGAGGGAGCTAGCGACCGGTCAGATGGCACTGCTGGAGTGCCACAACCCATCCTCCCGGCTCTTCCACAACCTGTGTTGCTTCATAATGCCAACTCCCCTACTGCCCGTACCACAGGGCTACCTTTGTAAGCTGCAGCCCCGTGGTAACAGCAGATGCCCATCAGAGCTGCGTCACAATTGCCTTCCACTCATTCCTATTCCTAGCACACTCACTTTCTTCCCTCACATCCATCCTCCTATCATTCAGGGCTCTCCTTACTCCATCCCTCCATCCAAACCTAGGCCTCCCTCTAGCATTTCTCCCATCAACTCTCGCATTCATCACCTTTTTCAGCATGTCTTTCATCATCCATCCTCTCTACATGGCCAAACCATCTCGAACATTCATATCTACTCTGGCTGCCAATTCTCTCCTCACACCCGTTCCTGCTCTCACCATTTCATTCCTAACCCTATCCAACCGAGATACACCAATCATACTCCTCAGGCATTGCATCTCAAACATATTTAGTTTCTGTCTCTCACTTACTCTCATACCCCATAACTCTGATCCATACATCACAGTTGGCAAAATCACTTTCTCATACAAAACTTTCTTAACATTCATTTCCAACCCTCTATTCTTCATCACTCCTTTCAACGCACCCAACACTTTAAATCCTTCATTCACTCTGTGACACACATCTTCTTCCACTCCACCATTTGCAGCTATAACCAAGCCTAAATACTTGAACTGATCAAATTCCTCAAGTGTCTCTCCATTCATCATAACATTCAGTTCAGCACCATCCAGGGCCATCCTCATTTCTTGTACACCTCATAACCTTACTCTTTCCCACATTCACTAGCAACTTCCTCTTCTCACACACCATTCCAAATTCTGACACTAACTGATACAGCTTCTCCTCTGAATCTGCCACCACCACAGTATCATCTGCAAACAGCAACTGATTCAGCTCCCACTCGTTATCATCCCCATCTACCATTCTTAAACCTCGACCATGCACTCGCTAATTCACCTCTCTTACGACTCCATCAATATACAAATTGAACAGCCATGGTGACATCACACATCCCTGTCTCAGTCCCACACTCACTGGAAACCACTCACTCACTTCATTCCCTACCCTAACACAAGCTCTATTGCCCTCATACAAACTCTTCACTGCACGCAACAGTGTACCATCAATTCCATATAACCTCAAAATATTCCACATTGCCTCTCTATCAACTCTATCATACACTTTCTCCAGATCCAAAAATACAAAATACACATCCTTACCCTTTGCTAAATATATCTCACATAAATGCCTAACTATAAAAATCTGATGCATACCTCTCCTAAAACCACTGCTCTTCCGCACTCACATTTTCTGTCTTATCCCTAATCCTATTAATCAGTATCCTACCATACACTTTTCCTACCACACTCAACAAACTTATACCCCTAAAATTACTGCATTCATACACATCTTCCTTACCTTTGTATATGTGCACTATACAAGCAATCACCCATTCCACTGGCACCATTGACAACATAAAGCATATATTAAACACATTCACTAACCATTCCAATGCAGTCACACCCCCTTCCTTCAACATCTCTGCTCTCATACCATCAATTCCAGGTGCTTTACCTGCTTTCGTTTCATCCAATGTCCTTTTCACCTCCTCTCTTGTAATATCTCTCTCATTTTCATCTCCCATTGCATTGCACTTGAACACCCTCCATTGCCCCTATAGCTGCCGCTCTACCTTCTTCAACATTCAGTCCACCACTCGCTGCCCTTCCTCATGCCACCTCCAACAAATCTCTTTCCACACACATCACTTGCATGTCCCACAACACATTCTTTCATCAACCCCCATTCTTCCTTTAACTCCCCGACTTTTATTTCATTCACCCTGTCATATGCCACTTTCAACCTGTCCTGATATTCCTGTCTCTTCTCTGGCTTTTTCAACTCTTTCACCTTCACCACTTCCCTTCTACATACCCCCACTCTATTTCCCCACTCTTTTGCTGCTACCACTTTTGCTTCAACCAAAAAATGATCAAACATCCCAGCAGCCACACCCCTAATTGCATGCACATCTTTCACTCTACCAATCATGCTCTTTGCTACCAACACATAATCTATGAATGGTCATTCTTTCACTCTTCCGTTTGCCACTCTCATCCATGTATACTTATTTATTAAATTCTTCCTGAAAAACTATTATCTATCACCAACTCTTGCTCCACACACATATCTAACAGTCTACCGCCACTCTCATTCCCACCTGGTACTCCATACTTTCCTACAACAGCTTCTACCTCTCCATCACCCACTCCAGCATTCAAGTCACCCAACACAACTACATAGTTCCTTCTACTCAGAAACATATTACAGTGGTTTCAAAGAGAGAAATAATTGCAAAGCTTGAAAACTGTGGTCGTGTGTCTGATATCGCCACGCAGTATAACATGCCAAAATCGACCATACTTACTATTTTGAAAAATGAAGAGGTCTTCAAGGCGGCTGATGCAACTAAAGGAGTGACTATATTAACAAAGAATAGGTCACAGTTGATAGCATAGGTAGAAAAGTTTTTGTTGGTTTGGATAAATGAGAGACAGCTGGTTGGAGATAGAGTTAGTGAGGCTATAATATGCACTAGGGCTTTACAAATTCATCATGATTTAGCAGTGAGCACTCTGAGTTCAAGTGGTGCTAAAATTGACAAATTTATAGTTAGAAGAGCTTGGTTTGAAAATTTCATCGAACTAGGATTCATATTGTTGTTAGGCAAGGAGACACGGCAGCTAAAGGGAGCTGCTGTCTACATGCTGGAATTAGCCAATTTTGTAGATAATGTAGTTTACATTTTGCAGCAAGTTTTTAACTGTGATGAAACCGGACTATTTTGGAAGAAAATGCCTAAAAGGACCCATATAACCCAAGAGGAGAGGGGACTGCCTAGCCACAAACCAATGAAAGATAGGCTTACACTTTTATTGTATTCTAATGCTTGTGGGGACTGCACGATTAAGTCTCTTTTAGTCTACCACTCTAAAAATCCTCGTGATTTTAAGCGCAATAACGTGTTGAAGGCTAGACTTCCGGTAATGTAGAGGTCAAATACAAAAGCTTGGGTCACGCGGATTTTAATCATAGAGTGGTTGACTGAAGTATTTGCGCCAGCTATGAAGAAATATCTTGAGGAAAAAGGTTTTCCCCTTAAGTGTCTTCTCATAATGGACAATGATCCTGTCCATCCTCCAGGTTTGGAAGAAGCCATTGCTATAGAATACGACTTCATGAAAGTCAAATTTCTGTCTCCAAACGCTACTCCTCTCCTCTAGCCCATGAACCAGGAAGTTATTTCTAATTTTAAGAAGCTGTATACGAAGGATCTTTTTGCCAGGTGTTCACAAGTCACCAACGACACAGATTTGACTCATCATAGATTCTGCAAAGACCACGTTAATATCCACTGCACTGGTCTCACTGACAATGCATGAAAGGAGGTCTCATACCGTACGTTGAACTCCGCCTGGAGGTAACTTCCTCCAGGTTGTGTGGGTGATAGAGACTTCGAGGGCTTCAAGCAGGAGTTAGCTATTCAAATTATGAAGGAAATTGTAGCCACAGGAAAAGTTTAGGCTTGGAGGTCAATGAGGAGTGTGTGAAGGAGCTGGTGGAGGTTCACAAACAAGAACTCAGCACCGAAGAGCCAATTGAGTTGCAACGTGAACAGGTGAAGGGGATTAGGGGGATGATAGGATACAAGTTTCTAGTGTAAAATCAAGGAAATATTTAGAAAGTGGAGTGATGTGCAGGCTTTTATTCAGACTGATCACCCGGACCAAACTGTGAGCAACAGAGCAGTGAGCATTTTAAATGACAATATGATGTCTCACTTTAGGAAAATATATCAGCAAAAAAAAAAAAAAAAAAAAATTTCTCAGGATCGTTTTCTTGTGCCAATAGCCAGAGAACCACCTTTCAAAAGAGAAGACAGAGAGAAAACACCAGAACTACAGTCTGTCCCTGAACATTTGCCTGATATTTTCATGGAAGGGGACTCTTCTTCAAAGGAGTAGTCCTCCTCCTCCCCCTCCTCCATCACCATCCAAATGTGTCTGCAACAATCAAAAACAAAGGTAAATACAGTACTATATCATGTTTTATTTTAGTAGAGTAGAATTTCTTTATATTATTAATGTAATTTTTCTATTAAAGGTGTATTATACATGTTTATGCTCATAAAACAATTTGAAAAAGTATATTTTTGGTACTGGGGAACGGATTAATTTTTTAACATGCATTCCAATAGGAAAATTGGTTTCGAGCCATGAGCATTTGTACCCATGAACAAAGTTTAGGAACGGATTAAATTTGTGACTAGAGGTATTACTATCTATCTATCTATCTATTTATCTATCTACCTATATCCATCTATCTATCTATTTATCTATCTACCTATCTATCTATCTATCTATCTATCTATCTATCTATCTATCTATGTATCTATCTATCTATCTATCTATCTATCTATCTATCTATCTATCTATCTATCTATCTATATATATATATATATATATATATATATATATATATATATATATATATAATATATATATATATATATATATATATATATATATATATATATATATATATATATATATATATATATATATATATTATATCTATTATATATATTATATATATATATATATATATATATATATATATATATATATATATATATATATATATATATATATATATATATATATATATATATATATATATATATATATATATATATATATATATATATATATATATATTATATATATTTTATATTATATTCATTATATATATTATATATATTATATATATCATATTTATTATAAATATTATATATCTTATATATATATATATATATATATATATATATATATATATATATATATATATATATATATATATATATATATATATATATATATATATATATATATATATATATATATATATATATATATATATATATATATATATATATATATATATATATATATATATATATATATATATGAAAAATAAAAAAAAAAAAAAAATATATATATATATATATATATATATATATACATATATGTATATATATATATATATATATATATATATATATATATATATATATATATATATATATATATATATATAAATAAGTATATTACATATATATGAATAATTTTTCTACCCCGACCGGGACTCGAACCTAGGACTTATGATTACTAAGTCAAGGCGCTACCACTACACCACAGAAGGTTAAAAGGAACCCAACCTTATAGCTTATATCTGCTATACATAGGAATGAACGCATTCTATCTGAATGCCATTATGTTCATATTACAGATTCCCCAACCTCACTCGTGGCTTCATTTTAGCATTTAATTCAATTCCCAATCTCATTCGGGCATGAAATATCAAATAAGCACATTACATATGTGAAAACATGAATAATTTTTCTACCCCGACCGGGACTCGAACCTAGGACTTATGATTACTAAGTCAAGGCGCTATACATGACTTAGTAATCATAAGTCCTAGGTTCGAGTCCCGGTCGGGGTAGAAAAATTATTCATGTTTTCACATATGTAATGTGCTTATTTGATATTTCATGCCCGAATGAGATTGGGAATTGAATTAAATGCTAAAATGAAGCCACGAGTGAGGTTGGGGAATCTGTAATATGAACATAGTGGCATTCAGATAGAATGCGTTCATTCCTAAGTATAGCAGATATAAGCTATAAGGTTGGAT
>JAXCGZ010009594.1:95000-115000 GCA_037179515.1 Halocaridina rubra
ATTGTTATGAGTATTATGCTGGCTGTTATTGTTGCTATCACTCCACGGCCCATTTACTAATTTTTATTTTCGTAATGCTATTAGCAGTAACCAAATGATTTGTGTTTTTATTTTATATTCATGCTTTTTTGCTACTGTGGTCACTGCTAATAAGAATATATCTTTAGTGGCTGTTCTCAGCATTTCATGAATTTTCTTTTTGATATCTATAGTATACTAATGTTATGTATCAGTTACTCAGCTAAGTCCTAAGTATCTTGGAATAATGATCTAATGGTGTAGACACATACTTTCAATTACCACCCTATTTCCAGGCAGCCCCAACCTGCTTTTTTTTTTTTTTTTTTTACAACCCAGTCCCTTTTTACCCATTGGAGAGATTGCAAGCGCCTGCAGATGCCGGGAGGCGAAGTATACCCTTTGAGCGCTTACATATGGCCATTGTTTGTACTCAGAGGTCATATCTATTCTCTCTTGCATTTATATTTGCTACGTTAGGCCCTCGTTTCTTGCCCTAGAATCTACTCCAGGCTATGTTCGTATTGCAGCTTGTCAGCTGGAGTGAGATGCACCTTCCAGGGCAAGGTGTGTGAGAGAATATTGGCTACAAGGCAGTCTCAACAGTCGCAAACGCGGTAGGAAGCGGCTCATGAGAGATATATCGGCGCCCTTCAGTTGTATGAACCTGTCTCAGAGAATTCGCGGTTCCTGGGGACAACGCTGGACCTGTCTCGGTGTGAAGAGGTGAGGGGTCTGGCGGAATCAGGGGTGGGAATAAGCCCAAGACCTAGCAATGATGGGTGGGGAGAGACTGGGGGAATGAAAAAGGGAAATGTAAATCCCTATAGGTAAGAATGAGAAAGGGAGATGAAAATCCCTAAAACTAAAAATGAAAAAAAGGATATGTAAATCCTTATAATAAAAAATGAAAAAGGGATATGAAAGATCCCAATATATATATATATATATATATATATATATATATATATATATATATATATATATATATATATATATATATATATATATATATATATATATATATATATATATATATATAAGAACTTTTACGAACAGAAAAATTCCACAGTTTTTTATTTTTTTTAGATGGACATAAAAATTGCAATGTCTTTAGCTTTTAAGATTTAAGTTAAGAGAACCTCAATGTCTCCCCTAGAAGTAAGTCTAATATAGTAAGTGTCATTGCAGATTAGTTGTCATTCATCAGTTGTGCATATGGTGATTTCTTTTTTTTTCTCACTATGATAACTGTTCTTCTTTTTTTTCTTTTTAATGGATATTTGCAGAGATCATATCCAACTGCATTTTACATTATTTGGGTAAGTTAACTATCTTTATTTAGTTTTTTCTTAAATAATTCTGTCAATGATTAGTAGCTGTATATTACAATTGTGAATATTTTTGTACTATGTGATAATGTTTTGTTATTGCATATTTGCAGAGATCAGATGCCACTGTACTTTATATTATTTGGGTAAAGTGACTATTTTTATTTAGTTTTTTTCTTAAATAATTTTATCAATGATGACTAGCTATACATTATAATTGTCACACTCAATTTTGATTATGTTTAAGATGGTGTATGAGGATTTCTTAATGCAAAAACTAGAGGTTTATGATCAGTAAATAATAGAGTATTTCGTCTTTCAATAATGTGCTTAAATTTCAGCACAGCCAGATATGTGGCAAGCAGACTTCTGTCAAATATTAAATAGCATCTGAGAGGTGATGATGTTCTTTATTATAAAAGAATTATATAGTAACAAGGTCTCCATCCTGGGGATGATGTAATGCAGCTCCAGCAGCAACTTGGGAATAATCTGTCATACGGTGCAAAGGAGACTTATTATGACTAGAACAATATGCAAGAATGCAGGCATTCTTAAATGACTCTTTAGCATTTATAAAAGCATCTTCAGCGTCTGGATTCCATTCAAGTTCTTTAGATTTAGGTTGCATTCTAATAAGTTCAGTCAAAGGGTAAACAACTGTAACAAAATGGAGAACTAATCCCCTTTAAAAATTTATCATTCCAATAAACCGATGTAAAGCAGAGGAATCCTTAGGCTTAGCAAAATTAACAATATCAGACTCTTTACGAGGAACAGGTCATACCTTTTGAAGTTATGGAATATAAAAAATATTCAATCTCCTCACTGAAAAAGTCACTTTATCTAATATGTGAAAGACTTGCTTAAAATACATCATATGATCTTCCTCTATCTGAAAAGATTTGAGATATCATCTACATATATGAATATAAAATCAAGATATCTGAATATGCTATCCATCAGGCGTCGAAATGCAGCAGGGGCATTTCTTAGGCCATATAGCATATACAAATACTCAAATAAGCCAAATTATAATGAAAACTGTATTGGGAAAATTACAAGAGTCCACCAAAAACAACAACCCAAACCTCTCTGTCTCTATAATATACATATTTGAAACATTACAATACTTTGTATTTTCATACAATCATATCTGCACTGAAAATTTAGTTAAATTCAATGCCTCCAAGACACAGTTTCTGGCTATCTCTTTATCTTCTCCTCCTGATAACCCTATTGTCTTCAAAATTAATGAAATTTACCCTCTTAACTCTATCAACATTTTAGGAATCCATATAACCCTAACTTGTCTTGGAGGAATCACATAATCCAATTTTCTAAATCTTCATCCAAAAAATTGGGGTTTTGTTTCGTTTTCGTCATTACTTTTCCTCTTTGCAGTTACTTAACATTTACAAAGGTCTTATCCGCCCCTGCTTAGAATACTGCTCACACATCTGGGGTGCTTCTTCCATTGCTTATCTTCTTGATAGGGTTGAATCTAAGGCAGTCAGACTCATTAATGATCCTTCTCTTACTTCTAACCATTTCGCTTTTCTATCGCTACTACTTCCATCGCTGCTCTGATGAGTTGGCGAGTTGCATCCCTCCTCCACTGCCTAGGCCGCGTAACACTCGCTAAGCAGCCTCATCTCACAGGCACTGTGTGGAGATTTGTAGCTAGCGGATTGGTCGGTGCAGCGACTGCTTCTTGCTATCTACCTCCAGACTCTGGAACTCTCTTCCTCCTTCTGTCTTTCCTAATTCTTATGACCTTTCATCCTTCAAAAAATAGATCTATCGTCCTCTCAGAGCCTAGTCCTCCATATCTCTGGATCCTCTGTACTTTGACTGTTTTTTTCTGTATGTCGTTTTCCTTTGTGTGACATTACCTCATCTCTGCCTTGCCCTTAACCTTTTTCTTTTCCTTCGTCTTGGTATTTTCTCGTGCCCGGGTCTTTATTGATGAGGGCAGTTTCTGCCTGTCCCGGTGTCACACTCTTAAAAAAAATCGCATTATAATTGTACAAGAAAAACAAAAATAAAATTACTATTTAGAAATAAAGAATAAATATTTTTACCATATGAAAGTAAATTATTTGGAGAGAGAGAGAGAGAGGAGAGAGAGAGAGAGGCGGTGTTCATTTGAAAGAAATGATCATCTCATTAAATATAATGCATTATTAATGTACTAAAATTATTATAAATAGGTTTCACTGCATTCCCTGTTGTATGATTGTTATTAAACAAGGCAATTTCAGTCCAATCTTAACATGATATTTGTTTTACGACTTTTAGGTTCTCTCGTGGATGGGAATTATTTTAGTTAGGAATGTTAGGGCATCAAAGAAAACGAAAAATGTTTGATGCCAAACTGTTATTATATGACACTACTTTCAAGCATTGATACAACGCTTCATAGGAACCAGTGTGCAAAATGTCATAGAATTTTTTCAGAAGAGCAATTCTCAAGATAATAATGAGGTGCCATAAAAGCCATGACAAATGAATGAATGAGTAAAAAGAGAGAAAATTAATAAATAAATAAGTAAATAATTAAATAAATAGATAAATAAAATATATGCAATAATATATGTACATAAATAAACAAATAAAAAGTAAGTAACTGATAAATAAATAAATAAATAAATAAATAAATAAATAAATGAAAGACGAAAGACAAAATAAATAAATCCGTTTCTTCATAAGTTTCCTAAAATATTAAGTTTTATAGCTAGGGTAATTTAATCTGTAGAAGGCGTTACTGAAATAAAAAAAAATACTCATTTCAAATTTTTTCTTGGAAAAAAATTATCATGTTAAAATTATGTTAAAATAGCGTACATGAATTCATTGAAAGATATGGTGTAAATCTCCAGCACTAAGAATGTCATCAGTGGCACTGGACGTACATTCCAACTCAGTAAATTGAGTGAGTACATCTTTATAAGTAAGCAGCATGTATTGCAATAGTCTCCTCACTAGGTACCCTGTGGTATAATGTTTGACTCGGGAAGTGAAGGACCTGCATCAAAACCCACACCGGGCCGTTACGGCATCCAGTCTTAACTTCCCAGCTTCAGTCTGTTTGCGCCTACCCCTAAATGGAGGACTGATAGTGAAACACAGACAAATATTTTTGCTCCTCCACTGACAGAAAAGATGCGATGTGACAAAGATGTAAAAAGTCCATAGTGCTTTATCATGATAAAATCTTTTATAATAAAATATGAAATCCTTACTGATGGGACCTCCACAGCATAGCAGTAGAATGCCCAACTCTGGAGGTGACAGACCTGCATTCGAATACATGCTAGGGTGAGAGAAAGGCCATCCAGTCTTAATTTTCCAGTTTCAATCTTTCTGTGCATACCCTAAGTGGGAACTAAAAGCGACATATAAAATTATTAAAAAGAAAAAACCTACTTTATAGGAAGAATTTTATTAGTCTTGACCTAATGGTTATTGCCTTCATAAATTCTTCGTTTATAATGTAATTTTTTTAAATTTTCATGTCAAATTGCTTTTCAGCCTCATTCGAGGGTTATAGCGTTTGTGTTATATCAAATATTCAATAGAGTATGTGAGACATCCTAACTAAATTGTGTTTTTTCGCCTCATTCTGTCAACCAGTATCAATCGTTCATCTCGGAAGCATGCTCTAGTGCAACCTGTTCCTAAGAACGTTAACCACTCTATTCCTTCAAACTACCGACCTATTGCCCTAACCTCATATATCGCTAAGGCTTTCGAAACTTTGCTCATTTCTCGCTTCTTGAAACATCTTGAATCTAACTATTGTCTTCGAAACTAGTGAACTTTTTCCTCTTAAGTCTATTAGTATATTAGGAATCCAGATATCTCCTAATTTGTCTTGGGGGAATCACATTATCCAATTTTCTATATCTGCATCCAATAATATGGGGGTTCTATTTCGTTTTCGTCACTACTTTTCCTCTTTACAGTTACTTAAAATCAATAAACGTCTTATCCGTCCCTTCTAAGAATGCTGGTGGCACATCTGAGGTGTTTTTTAATATACTTATCTCCTTGATAGAATTGATTCTAAGGCAGTCAGACTCAATAATGACCCTTTTCTTACTTTTAATCTGGATTCTTTTTCTCTTCGCTGTAAGGTATCATCCTTATCTCTTTTCTATCGCTACTACTTCCATCACTGCTCTGATGAGTTGGCAGGTTGCATCCCTCCCCAATTGCCGAGGCCACGTAACACTTGCCAAGCGGCCTCGTCTCAAAGGTAATGTGTGTATATTTTGTAGCTCGCGGATTGGTTGGCAGCAACTGTTTCTTCCCATCATATTTTCAGCCTGTTCTTTTCCTACTGTGTATCACTTCATCATCTCTGCCTTGTCCTTAAGCTTTTACTTTTCTTCTTAATGTTTTCTTCTTGCCCGGGCCTTTATTAATGAGGGCAATTTTCTTGCCTCTCCCGGTGTCACACTCATAAAAAAAAAAATAGACATGATGAAATGTCTAAGATAATGCATACATATACATATGCCTCACTCCCCATTGTTAGGGGGTGGCCGAGCCAGGAACGCGCATTCACCACGATCCACACATAACTCAACCACTCCTCTTAGCTCCTTGAGGATAAAGGGTTGCCACATCTCCCACCCTTCCCCCTTGCTTGGGTCATCCACTAGGTAGGAGGGCAAGAATATTCCACAATGAGGCCCGACAACCGAAGCTGGCTTACCCCTATTGCTTCATCACATGGCAAATCCCCTCACCCCCATCCATCTTAGTTCACTGAGCTAGAATGTACAAGAAATCCCTTCGGCCTGCGCCATCTATGTACAATCTTTCTCCACTCATTCCTATCTCTTGCATGCACTCTTCCCTGTTCCACTGACATTCCACGTGCATTCAGTACTCTTTCATGCCATCCCTCCTTTTCATTCTAGGTTTCCCTCTTGACCTAACCCCAATCACTTCTGCACTCTAAACTCTCTTCACTATTTGTTGATCACTCATCCTTTCCATGGGTCCAAACCAACTCAACATTCTCTGATCTAACCTATCCGACAGCTTCATTCCAACACCCGTTCTCAGCCTGACATCCTCATTTCTTACTCTATATATTCTAGATACACCAATCATACTTCTCAAACACCTCATTTCCATTACATTTAACTTGTTCCTTTCATCCTCTCTTGCATTCTAGTCTCTGCTCCATGCAATGATATCAGTACAATCACACCTTCATATATCCTTCTCTTTGTATTCATTTCCAAATATCTATTTCTTATTACACTTTTCAACCCACCTAGATATTTACTTGCTTCCTTCACTCTATGCTTTACCTCTACCTCCACTCATCCACTCCTTGATACATGTGATCCCGTGCATCTCAATACTTTACTTTTATCATATTCACCCGCAACTTCCTTCATTCACTCACTCTAATAAACTCAGTCATCAAATGATTCAATTCATTCTAAGCAGCAGCCACCAGTACAGGATCGTCCACAAATAGCAACTAATTCAATTTCCACAACCTTCCATCCTCACCCATTAGTTCCAAACCTCTATCTAATACTCTTTCATTAATTTCCCTTACCACTCCATCCATATATACATTAAGCAACCATAGCGATATTAAACAATCTTGACATAACCCTACATTCATCTCAAACTAATCATTCATACCATTCCCATGCTCTAATATTCATGTAAAACTCTTCACAGCATTCAACAAACTTCCACTTATTCCATACAGTAGCAACACACTCTACAACACCTCTCTATCTACCCTGTCATACGCTTTCTTTAAGTCCCTAAAATCCTAAAAAATGTCTCTAGCTTTCTCCAAGAACTTCTCAAACACCTGTCTTACCGCAAGCACCTGAGCCACACATCCTCTTCCTCTCCTGAACCCATACTTTTCTTCCCCAATCAATCTCTCAGTACCTTTCTTAATCCTCTTGATTAACACTCTTCCATATACCTTACCAACTACACTCGACAAACTAATTCCTCACTACTACACTCATACTTATCTCCTTTCCTTTTGTAAAGTGGAACTACACATGCACACCTCCAATCAAGTGGGACCCTCCCTTTCCTGAAACATACATTCAACAACCTAACCATCCATTCTACTAATGCCTCTTCACCTTTTGACAAGCATTCAGCTTGACACCCATATATCTCTGTTGCTTTACCTGCTTTCATTGCTCTCAATGCCAAATTTTCCTCCTCTTTTGTTACATCTTTCTCAGTCTCCTCACCTAATATTGGCATTTTCCATTTGTTTCCCACAGACACAATCTCTACCTCTCTATCATCTTCCACATTTAGCAGGTTCTTGAATAATATTCAGGTCATCTCTCTCTCACCTTTATTTCATCTACTGCCAATTGCCTATCTGCTCCTTTCACCTTCTCCTCCCTACCACACTCACCTTTCCTCTCTCTTTTCACTTCCTTCCAAAACATCTTTTTATTTCTTTGAAAATTCTCAGACAAGCATCTTCCCCACCTTCCATCTGCTTCCCTCTTTGCCTCCCTCACCACACACTTTGCTACCCTCCTCTTTGCACAACACCTTTCATATGCCTCTCCTTTACCTACTTGCAACCATACCTCATAAGCCTGCTTCTTTTCACCCACTACTGCACTCACCTCCTCATTCCAGCATTCACTAACATTCCTTTTACTTCCACCAGTTAGTCTCCTTCCACACACTTCCTTGGCACACTTTATAACCTCTCACACAAGCCATATAGTCTTTCTCTTTCTTAAGCAATTCATTCATTTTAGCAATTTTCTTCCTCTCTCGCTTCTCCCCATTCTCCACTTTTCTCCCACTCTCACTCCATTTTCCACTAAATAATGATCAGACATCCCACCACTAGCTCCTCTCTGTACATTCACATCCACTACTCTTCTCATCACCCTCCTGTTCACCACAACATAATCCATTAATGCTCTGTCAACTAATGTTCCATTATCAACTCTGAGCCATGCATACTTGTGCGCATCCTTCTTTTTAAATACAGTATTAGCAATCAACATCTTTCTCTCAATGCACATTATCATTTTCTCTCCACTCTCATTCCTACCATGTACACCATACTTCCCAATTACACCATCCACTGGCTCATTCCCTACTCTAGCATTCAAATCTCCCATCAACACCACATTCACATTCATTCCCAAGTTTTTCACACATTCGTTCAATTTCCTCCAAAATTCTTCTTTTTCCTCCTCATTTCTAACACTGCCAGGGCCATATGCACTCACAAACGCATAAGACTCGCATCCCAGCCACATTTTAGCCACTATTATACGAGAAGATCCTTCCTTCCATTCCACCACACATATATTCATCTCTCCACTTACTAACAGAGCCACTCCCTCTCTTCCTTTCCCTTTCTCAACTCCAGACACCGTACTTACCACACTCCCAAATGTCAACTCACCATTCCTTTTAGTTTCGCTCAGTGCAAGTACATCTATCTTTCTCTCCACAAACATACTCTCTATCACCTCCCTCTTACTTTTATTTACACCACAACCACGCACATTAAGAGACCCAATTACTAGGGGTCTAGCTGGATTTCTCCTGCCAGAATATTACTGCATCTCATGCCTGTTTGTAGGAAGTAAAATACAGAGGAGGGAATTCCCAGTCCCCCACTCTGCCTCATTTAGTCGACTTTTGCGATACACAGTGGAAAATGGAGTAAGTATTCTTAACCCCTCTCCCTCAGAGGAAACTTTTATTTCTGTTGTTCCTACTCACTCTGTGATCATTTCTTTTTTGTTATATATTTTTCAACATATTTCAACCTGTTCTTACTTCTTATAGTGAAATGTATCACTAATAGATTATACTAAAGTAGCAAAACACCTCTTATGCTGAATCAAAGTACACTGAATAGGTGTACACTGAGCATAAGCTCACTGGTCATCCAATAGATAAAAAAGGCTTTAATGTGTCCATCCTATGGGAATTTCAGTGTAGAACTATAAAATAAAAATAGAGCTTACTATGTATACCAGCATTTTATCACTGTGTAGATGCTATTAGCACTGTTATATTATGTAGTAATATGGGAATAATCTCTAGATTCCTGAAGCAACATTGCAAGATACTATCTTTTGCAATTGCCATATTACTAATTAAAGTGATTTAAAGCATCTCTGTAGACGGGATTGTATTATACTTAGACATATCATGAAACAAAACTTACGGGAGTTCAGTTTTCTTACCAATATATGTAAAGTACCCTTTTGGAGGATCGCCGTAGCGTAGTGATAGAATTCTTGACTCAAGGGGTGACTGACCTGGGTATGAGCCCATGGGAGGGTGATTGTAAGGGCCTCCAGCTTCAAGTTCCCAGCTCCAATTCAAATCAATCAAATCAAATCAAATCAAAACATTTATTTCCATTTTGTACAATGGTTATTCAACATTAATAGTAACTTATAAGTAGACATGTAATTAAACTAATAAATAAGAGGGTTAGACATATAGTTAAATTAAATGTAGCTTTCATAGAAAATAATAATGCTGTAATAAAAATGTTAACAATAATGTTAATAATAAAGTAGTAAGTATGCCACTAGATACAGGATCGTTATTATCGGCATCATTTCCATATTTGTTTCCTTACAATGAGAATAATTAGTTCTTAATGAGCAGCAACTATTTGTCCAAAAGAAAACTATATAGTTTGCCTTTGAAAGCTGTGAAGGAGGATGCATTCTTAAGATGCTCTGGAATGTTATTCCAGAGTGTTGGCCCTTTGATAGTGATCATCTTTGAACCTGCTTCTGTGTTTGTTCTGTGAATAAAGAGCTCACTGCTCTGTCTTGTGTTGGTTCCCCTTATATCCCTGACTGTTTTTAAATCAAATAGCCAGCTAGGATAATGATGGTCCAAAATTTTGAATACAAAAGCATAAATAGCATAAGCGACCTTATTTACTGCCCGCAGCCACCCAAGTTTATTGAGAGCTGGTGTGATGTGGTCATATTTTCTTATTCCTCCCAGGGCAACTCGAGCTGCAAAATTAATAAGCTTCTGTATTCTGTTTATCTGAGTCTTAGTGGTAGCTCCCCAGTCAGTTGTGCAGTAATTAATGTGACTTAGGGCTAGAGATTCAACAACAGTTATTCGAGTGGTAGTCTCAAAATTGTCTTTTATACGTGATAAGTACATTAATGTTCCTGTAACCTTTTTGCATACTTTATCTATGTGGGAATCAAACAACATGTGGTTATCAAATGAATTCCTAGGTTTTTGACTGTTTTGCTAGGTGTGATAATATTGTCGCAAAAATTAATTGTTGTGTTTTCTGGAATTTGTGCTACGTGGAACCTTGAACCAATAAATATGCACTGTGTTTTACTTTCGTTAATTAACAGCCCAATTTCTTGGAAATATGTTTTAATTTTTGACAGAGTGTTTTCTGCTCTTAAAGTTAGCTCTGGGAGATTATTAATATCACCACTAAGGAGTAGTTGAGTGTCATCTGCATATTGTACGACTAGACAGTCAGAAATGAAAGAAGATAGATCATTTACTCCAAATGGAAACTAATAGTGAAACACAAAATGTTAAAGAAATGTAGAACATGCCTTCATTTTGTTCCATAACCAAGAGAAACTTAAAGCCATACTAGAAATTATAGTTTAACAAAAACATGCTATTTAGGAAGTGCTGGATTATCAGTCTAATGCAAAAGTTTTTAAGGGAGTATGTGGCTCCACACTTTCTCTTGAGTGGTCCTTGTCCCCAAACAACAACTTGCAGCCCTTGTCACCCAAACTCCATAAACGGTTACTTTATTTTTTTTGTGTTGTCTTTGTATATCCTGACACGTAAATATATAAATGATGCCTATTATATCAACAAATTGCTATGCAAATTCTTACATTTGTTGAGGAGCTTAGTACTATGATTCTGGGAATTCCTTCACACCTTCCTTAGTATATTACTGACAAACATCCACAGAGGTCAGTGCGAACTCTTCTACAGAGCTAATGTATACATACATACATACATACATACATACATACATACATACATACATACATACATACATACATACATACATACATACATACATACATACATACATACATACATACATACATACATACATACATACATACATACATACATACATACATACATACATACATACATACATACATACATACATACATACATACATACATACATACATACATACATACATACATACATACATACATACATACATACATACATACATACATACATACATACATACATACATACATACATACATACATACATACATACATACATACATACATACATACATACATACATACATACATACATACATACATACATACATACATACATACATACATACATACATACATACATACATACATACATACATACATACATACATACATACATACATACATACATACATACATACATACATACATACATACATACATACATACATACATACATACATACATACATACATACATACATACATACATACATACATACATACATACATACATACATACATACATACATACATACATACATACATACATACATACATACATACATACATACATACATACATACATACATACATACATACATACATACATACATACATACATACATACATACATACATACATACATACATACATACATACATACATACATACATACATACATACATACATACATACATACATACATACATACATACATACATACATACATACATACATACATACATACATACATACATACATACATACATACATACATACATACATACATACATACATACATACATACATACATACATACATACATACATACATACATACATACATACATACATACATACATACATACATACATACATACATACATACATACATACATACATACATACATACATACATACATACATACATACATACATACATACATACATACATACATACATACATACATACATACATACATACATACATACATACATACATACATACATACATACATACATACATACATACATACATACATACATACATACATACATACATACATACATACATACATACATACATACATACATACATACATACATACATACATACATACATACATACATACATACATACATACATACATACATACATACATACATACATACATACATACATACATACATACATACATACATACATACATACATACATACATACATACATACATACATACATACATACATACATACATACATACATACATACATACATACATACATACATACATACATACATACATACATACATACATACATACATACATACATACATACATACATACATACATACATACATACATACATACATACATACATACATACATACATACATACATACATACATACATACATACATACATACATACATACATACATACATACATACATACATACATACATACATACATACATACATACATACATACATACATACATACATACATACATACATACATACATACATACATACATACATACATACATACATACATACATACATACATACATACATACATACATACATACATACATACATACATACATATATATATATATATATATATATATATATATATATATATATATATATATATATACACATAGGTTGCATATTCAGTATTTATAGTAATACCCTTTGACAAGTTTTCCCTACCTTTGAAACTCCAACATAATTTCTGTAAAGAGGAAGATGGATTATTGGTCTACAAATCCCACTAAAAAAATAAAATATTATTTTCACATGGCTTTGACAAAACAGGTAGGAAGTAGTACTCTGATATGAATGGCTCTAATACTAATGGTCAGAGCTTGAAGCAGGTGAACAGTAAATGCTATATATAGTCATAGTTTTAAAGAAAATATAAAAGTTTTATGGAATAACATCAACTCTCTTCACTTTAGATGACGTCTTGTGTAGAATATAATTTATTAACTCAATCTCCTTATGTGTGTTCTTCTCAATGAGCTCATATTTCTTATGCAAACAATAATATCTCCTGTTGGAAATATTACATATTAACTGTGCTTCGCCTTATGATCTATATGATTTGTGTAATAAGACGGCTAAATCAGTACTTATTTTATGAGTGTGACACCGGGACAGGCAAGAAATTTGCCTCTATCATTAAAGGCCAAGGCACGAAGAAAACATTAAGACGAAGAAAAAGTAAAAGGTTAAGGACAAGGCAGAGATGAGGTAATGATACACAAGAGGAAAAGGACCGGTTGAAAGAGTAGTCGAAGTACTGAGGACCTAGAGATATGGCAGGATTAGGCACTGAGATGACGATAGATCCGTTTTCTGATGAAAGATAGGTTGTAAAAATTAGGAATGACACAAGGAGGAAGAGACTTCCAGAGTCTGAAGGTAGATGAAAAGAGGCAGTCACAGAACCGGCTAATCCGAGAGCTACAAATCCCCACATTATAGCTGCGGGACGAGGCCTCTAGGCGAATGTTATGCTGCCTCAATAGTGGGGGAGGGATGCAACTCGTCAACTCATCAGAGCAGAGATGGAAGCAGTAGCAATAGAGAAGAGAAAGGGATGATACCTTACGGCGAAGAGAAAGAAAATCCAGATTAGAAACAAAAAATGGGCCATTAATGCATCTGACTCCCTTAGATTCAACCCATGATGAAAAATAAGTACCCTTTCAAAAGGTCTCAAGAGGCACTAAAAAACCTTAGGTAATTTAATATATAAAGTATTCATATAGCATTCTATCTTTAACAGGTTTAATATCTGTAGCTCATAATGATGCTAGAAATTTGGATTATGAAGTTCTGTTTCTATGAGCCTTATCTCTGACCTTAGAGGATAAAACACAGTTGGAAAAAAAGATGTGTTGTATATATGGGATATATAAAGATGTGGTGTATATATTGGATATAAAAAGATGTGTTGTATATATGGGATATATAAAAACCTGATCGAGAAGCGGTAAAAGATTCACTGACATATTTTTGCAAGTTAGATTCCACACTTTGTTACACACTCTTCCAATGTTTAACATTTTATGTGCAATGCATCATTGATCACGCATACTTATGAAGAAATTCAAAACAAGCATGGCTGCCATACATAGACACAAAAAACAAACCACAGTGCAAGATGTAAACAGTCTCCATGTCCCTTCACACACATCATGAAAAAAAAAAACACTTAAACATAATTATTAATAAAGTGAAATGTCTGGCAGCATATTCATCCAAATAAAAAACGTTTCTGATTTATGTTACAAGTGGTCATCAAGGAATAAATGTGGCCATAGTTCCTCAGCACTTTTGGAAAACTTACTTATAGTCTTTTTTCATGTTTCCTCAGTAATAATTTTGGATTGTTAGTCCAGTACTCTTTCGTTTTGCTGTTGCTATTAAATCAGGTTAATTAGCTTCCAATGGAACAAGTTTTTAATTGTTTTTTCCTAAGATTTAAGCCTATGTCAAACTTCAGTTAATGTTATAACTATCATTTCCAGGTAGCAGTGCTTTCCATTGGTCAATTGTCATTGAAACAATAAGAATCTGAGAAAATTATGTCACCTTTATCTAACTTCTGCAAATTTACCAAATCTTTAGTCGAGTAAGATTTCAGAGTGCAGGAAGGTGGTGAAAAATATAAACCTCTTCATATGAATTATTAATATATTGCTATGCTTTACATACAAAATGGAAATATCGAACTGATTCTTACTTATAGAAGGGTAGTGTATCACTTAAATATGTCCGTGAATTTTTGTTCATTCCTGATTCTATTTCAGCAAGAATTGAATTGAGATAATCAAAAGAAATATTGTACTGAAATAACGAGTTGTGAACACACATTTTGCCATTCCAGTTAACTGTTCATGAGTTTTAGGTGCACTAGGAACGAAGATTTTCCATCTAAGTGCTGATATGCATGAAATCCTTAATAGATGGGTTTTGCTGCACCCCTCAAAAACAGTAATATTATCTGAGAGGGGCAATTATGGAAATGAATGTCTTGATATTAATATCCTGA
Source organism: Halocaridina rubra (assembly GCA_037179515.1). Lineage (NCBI taxonomy): Eukaryota > Metazoa > Arthropoda > Malacostraca > Decapoda > Atyidae > Halocaridina > Halocaridina rubra. The sequence continues at coordinate 110,470 of JAXCGZ010009594.1, forward strand.
TTAAAAACTGAAAAGGAACAGTAGGCATATTCTTTGTTAGTTCAAAGTGATTAAATTTTGTAGTTATGTAATCTATACCAAAAGTTTGTAAAAGTTCAGTTATGACAACTCTTCCTTAAAAATGGTTCGGAGTGTCTGGTTTATGAAATGTCTACAGAATTCTTGCAGACAGCTCTTCATTCTCTCAGAGATTGGATTGTTGAAAGTATTAATGTTATTCACAGTACATTACCAGATAACATGTCATACGATCACTGCAACTGTTCCTGGATCCATCGAGGACAGCAATTCGACCTACGTAAAAGTTTTTAGGCTTACATTTTGATTGCTCTCTCCCCAAGTGGCTACCTCATTTCGATGAGTTGATGTACAGTGTAATCAGCGTCTCAGTGTTTTACTCTCCTATTCTGGCTTCTCATAGGGAATGGACAAGAAGACGGTGATGATACTTCACAAGGTGCTTGTTTATCTGTAGTAAAATAGGGCATGTTGTTGTGGTGGAGCCTCTGATAGTAGAGCATTATTGATCAAGGAAGAAGTTTATTAGAATGCTGTGCAATGAATACCTTCAAGTACAACAATTCTCTCCTCTCAGCTTACTGTACTCTTTTCTCTTATATGGATTGATCATATTGATATTTGTACGACCATATTCTATTTTGGCCATTATATATCTCTAAAGTTTACACCTAATCCTATCAGACCAGAAGTTGTGGCAGATAAATGGAGGGTTTCATTCTGTCTTGGCTGTCAAATTCTAGGAAACATCTATCATTAAGAAGACCAGAGCAAGGTCTGCGCGTTTTTTTTTCTGAGTATGACACCGGGACAGAAAAGAAAATTTTCCTCAACAAGCCTAGGCACCAAGAAAATATATCTGACAAAGAAAAAGTAGAGGCTTGAGGACAAGGCAGAAATAAGAGTAATACACAGTAGGAAAAGGACTGCTTGAAAGAAGAGTAAAAGTAATGAAGACCTAGAGATATGGCAGGACTAGGCCCTGAGATGACGTTAAATTCGCTATTTGGAGGGAGAGAGTTCCAGAATCTGAAGTTAGAAGGAAGGAAGACGTCGCTGCAATGATCACTTAGCGAGCTACAAATCTCCACAGAATACCTGTGAGATGAGGCCACTTGGCGATTGTTACACAGCCCCGGCAGCGGATAAGGGATGCAGCTCACCAACTCATCAGAGCACCAATGGAAGTCGTAATGATAGAAAAGAGAAGGGGTGATACATTGTGTCAAAGAGAAAGAGAATCAAGATTAGAAGAAAGGGGAGGGTTGTTGATGAATCTGATTGCGTTAGACTCAACCCTATCAAGAAGATAAGTATAAAAAAATTAGCACCCCAGATGTGCGAGCAGTATTCTAATCAGGGACTGATAAGATCTTTATAAATTTTAAGTAACTTAAAAGAGGGAAAGCAATAACGAATACCAAAAAGAACCTGTAATGTTTATGAAGTAGATTTAGAAATTTGGATTATGTGACTCCCCCATGACAAGTTAGAGGCTACTTGGATTCCTGATATGTAATGGAATTAAGAGGCTAAATTTCGTTTGTTTCAAAGACAATAGGGCTATCATGAGAAGAAGATAAATAGATTGTCAGAAAGTTTGTCTTGTAGGAATTAAATCTAACTAAATTTTGGGTGCCCGCTCAGATACTCTCTTTAAATCGGAGTTGAGATTTGAAGAAAAACTGATACGAGACTGATTACGAGTAGCAGATGAACTTTGTGAAGAAAAGGCGGAGGAAAATTGAAGGGTAGAAACTTCGACAAAGGCGCGAAGAAGAGAGGAGGATGGGGACTGGAAAATACCATTGACGAAGAGATGAAAAGAATTGGTGAAAGAACAGAGCCCCGTGGAGCATCTCTTGTAGCAGGACGAGCTAAATGTTTTGCCATCAACAACCATATATCTATTATTCTAATAAACTGTCAAAAAGAAAATTTGAAACCAGAAAAGTGAGAAAAGGGATAAAACCATAAGCAGGAAATTTGTCCAACAAAACCTTGTGCCAGACTCTGTCAAAAGCCTTAGGGTTACCAAAAGCGACGACAAAGGATTCCCAATAGTTCTTCAGAAAAGATGACCATGCTTGAGTGAGATATGAAAGAAGGTCACCAATGGATATTGCCTTGTGGAAGCCGTATTGGTGTAAGGAAATAAGCTACTTAGATTCAAGATGTTTCAAATAGTGGAATTGAGCGAACTTTCAAATACTTTAGCTATAGAAGAGGTTAGAGTGCTAAGTCAGTAATTGGAAGGAATAAAGCAGTCACATTTCTTAGGAACGGACTGAACTAGAGAGCTCTTCCAACTTGAAGGAAAGATACTGGTTAAGAGAATGAGGCAAAACATTCTGCAAAGCACGGATCCAGTTCATCTGCAAACTCCTTAAGGAACCTTGCAGGGATGCCATCAGGTCCGAATGCCTTGTTCATCTTTAGAGAGCAAAGAGCCTTATGGTATTTATGTGAAGAAAGACTAAGGGGATTCAGTGGGTTAGAGAGGGAATTGCTAACGGAAGAGTTGGCAGAAAAATGATGTCCAGTGAGAATTGCTTTGTAAGTGGGAGAGGAAGCTACGAATGAGAGGGGCCAAGCATGAATTACAGAGTTTTTTTTGGCTAAGGACCTGGAGCATTTATCAGTGGGAGAGGAGTTAAGGTCATCAACTATCCCTGTTAAAAGAAAGCTTTAGACCTACTCATCTGAACAGTGTTGTGATTCCCAGCTGTAATAAAAGCAAAGCAATTTAAGTCAGGAGAGTTTGGTACGACTGGTATGCCCGATATCTGGCCTGAATAGCCATGGAGCAGGTACAGTCAAATCGAAGATTTGGGAAAAAAAAAAATTCTCAGAAAAGGGGATGTATGTCTCCTTTTCAGAGGATATGATCTCGGCAAATTTTAGGGATACCTGATCAGGTTGCGTGTCCAAAAGCAGTATTCATCCAATGGAAAGTCAAAGAGAAACCTATGCTAATCATAATGTTGCATATGCTCGAAGTGTCAAAAGTGGATCTGAATAGGAGGAATTGATGGAGGGGGAGCTATTATACAAGAGATGGAGATCAAAGAGTGGTCAGATTTACCAAGCATGGAAAGTAGAGAATTGGAATAGCATGAAGGATTATAACTAAGGAATTGGTAAAGAGGGTTAGCTGCATGGTAGTAGCTGTTGGAAATACAAATACGATGTTTGTTAATCTGCTCCATATCAAGAGAAGCAGAGAAAGGAATGGTCTCACTTCCTCCCACATCAGTGTGAGAAGAATGAAGCCACTCACTTTGGTGTACACTGAATTCCCCAATATAGAAAACTTCATTGCGTGGGTGAAAAGATTGCAAAAACTCATGGCAAGAGGACAGATGTTCAAAGTAGGACACAAAATCAGTGGAGTTAGGAGAGCAGGAGCAGAAGCAAAGGAATATAGTGGTAGTGGAGAGATAGCTCTCCAGCCAGAGAACATCAAAGTCAGAAGATTGATTCAATGTCCATGATCTTTGCTATAGTAGTTCTAGTGTTTTAGTAGGCACAGACTCCACCTTTGGAATGGAAACGAGAATTCAGGATAAAATGAGAGATTTTAAATGGGTACAGGTATGCGAGGCTAGACAGCTGGGTTTCAGGAAGAACAAGGAGGTTAGAGAGATATGTACTCCAGTGATGTTTTATGGACGAAATGCTAGAGTTAAGACCACGGATGTTAAAAATGTGAAAAGTGAAAGAAGGCGATCTATTAGGAGGTGCAAGGTTATGGGCAGAGCCATTGCTACCACCAAGAGTGTCTACCTCTTGAATTATCATGGTGCTAGAGGCCTTCAGATCATCAACTAGTCTTAATAGCTGACTTATATGCAGTTTGGAGGCGACTGGATCCTTGTCCTCTGTTCATCCTCATCAGATGTCATTTTTGTTAATTCTAAAGCAACCCTCTGTCACTCCACTTCTCAGTTCCAACACTTGCGTTCTTAGGGAAGAATTGCTTACAAACATCAGTTCATCTTTGGTAAAGTGGTTGTGTCTGCGTTTTCAGAGATCCCTGCTCAATACAGGTAGTATCATGCCAATTCTAACTTGTGGTTCTCTTCATACTTGTCTGCACAGTAGTATGATGATCATGAAATATTCTTGTGTTCATCACTTAACAGAATGGCATTGGTGACCATGATCTGAACTCCAGAATCGAATGCTAGAGGTTGCTATGTCACGCTTACCTCAAGGATTCTACCGATTGCATATTCACTTTCACCCTCAAAGAAAAAGGTTAAAATTTTACTGCAATATTATCGTTATTATGGAACTTGGTACCCTATTCGCTACGTTTTGGTGGTATGACAAATGACTAGCAGCTTCTGTATAAAATAGTTTCAGTAGTAATGGAGTTTGTTGTAATGTCAGGGAATTTTGCAAATTTTAACTTTGTAGGCTTCTTTCTCAAGGTTACCGTCATGAGTAGCATTTCCTCAGTTTAATTAATACCTCTGAACTGTTTAAGCTGAAACAATCAGTTGATTAA
>JAXCGZ010009595.1:0-2500 GCA_037179515.1 Halocaridina rubra
AAGAAGAAGAACCTGTTTTGGCAGATGTAATCGTTACCCTGATTGCATGCCCTTACTAACCTCAGTCCGTGACGGAGCGCGAACCCTCGACCTGCCGCCTCAGAGTCGCGGACGCTACCATTTTGCCACGGAGACTACATATATATATATATATATATATATATATATAGATATATATATATATATATTATATATATATATATATATATATCTGAAGAAAAGTAATACACTTGAAAGTACTAAGGATATAAATATTTGTGTGTGAGAGTGTGAGTGTAATTACCTATTTATGCTTACAGGAAAGAGCCTCAATCTCGTAACTTCCCGTCTCCTGATCGGTTCCATATTGTACTTACTGATACTTACCATGCTTGTCCTTAAGACTATGTATTGAGTTAGCATTAGCTACCTCCTCGTTTCGAGAATTCCATTTATCAACTACTTTAACACAACAACAAAAATACTTCCTTACATCCTGCAAAGAAGTTTTCTTACGAAGCTTCAGGCTATAACCTCTAGTTCTAGAGCCAGCCATATCAAAATATCGATCCCTATCCACTCTAGCATAACCATGAAGGAATTTGAAAGCCGTCACCATGTCCCCCTTCAATCTTCTAGCTTCGAATGATGGTAAGTCTAATTCCCTCAGCCTCTCATCATAACTGGGATTGCGCATTTCTGGCACCAGTTTTTGGATTTTTTTCCCGCTTACATATGTGCTTTTCGGAGTGTACAATACAAAAGGGGGCTGCATATTCAAGTTTTGACTTCGTAATGTGGTGTGTGTGTGTGTGTGTGTGTGTGTGTGTGTGTGTGTGTGTGTGTGTGTGTGTGTGTGTGTGTGATTACCTAATTGTGATTACCTAATTGTGTTTACGGGAAAGAGCCCAAAGCTCGTATCTTCCCGTCTCCTGATCGGTTCCATTTTTAGACTTAGTGATACGTATCATACCTGTCCTTAAAACTATGGATTGAGATAGCATTAACTACCTCCTCGCTTAGCGAATTCCAATTATCAACTACTCTTACACTGAAAAAGTATTTCCTTACATCCTGCAAACAAGTTTTCTTACGAAGCTTCAAAGTATGACCTCTAGTTCTAGAACCAGCCATATCGAAATATCGATCCCTATCCACTCTATCATAACCATGAAGGAATTTAAAGACTGTCACCATATCCCCCCTTACTCTTCTAGCTTCGAGTGATGGCAAGTCTAATTCCCTCAGCCTCTCATCATAACCGAGATTGCGCATTTCTGGCACCAGTTTCGTGGCATGTCTTTGAACTTTTTCAAGCTTAGCTATGTGCTTTTTCAAGTGCGGATTCCAAAAGGGGGCTGCATATTCGAGTTTTGGCCTCACATAGGTTACATAAATATTTCTCAACATTTCCTTGTCCATGTGCCTGAAGGCTACCCTTACATTTGATAAGAATGCATATGCTGCCCTTACTACGCCATTTATATGTATTTCTGGAGACAAATCTGCCAGTATGTTTACTCCTAGATCTCTCTCATTTTCTGTCTCTTGAAGTTGTACTCCAGCCACCGAGTAGTCAAGCTTGGGCCTTCTTGCACTTGTACCCATTCTCATTACCTTACATTTTGAGGTATTGAATTTTATTAGCCACTTTTCTGACCACTCATGCAGATTATTTAGATCCTCCTGAAGTTCTCTACCATTGTTCTCGTTTTTTACTTTCTTCACAATCTTTGCATCATCTGCAAACATATTCATGAATGAATTTACAGACTCTGGTAGGTCATTTACATATACAAGGAACAAAAGTGGCCCTAAAACTGAACCCTGTGGAACTCCACTACTAACTCTTCTCCATTCAGACACTGAGTGTCTTACTCTAACCCGCTGTTCCCTTCCTTCTAAGTAAGTTTTTATCCATTCCAAGACAGTTCCACCTATTCTAGCCATTGATTGCAGCTTCCTAATAAGTCTCCCATGTGGAACAGTGTCAAACGCTTTCTGGAAGTCTAGGAATATGCAATCTGCCCAGCCCTCTCTTTCCTGTAAGATTTGGCTTACCTCATCATAAAATTCTAATAAGTTTGTTACTGTTGATCTTCCTTCTCTGAAGCCATGTTGCCTCACTGACAAAAAGTTGAAGGATTCCAAGTGAAGAGAGATATGTTTCCTTAGTAGTTTCTCCATAAGTTTGCAAACTATGCTGGTCAAGGAAACTGGTCTATAGTTCAGAGCCGTATCCCTCCTTCCCTTTTTGAAGATAGGTATCACATTTGCTTGTTTCCAGCATCGTGTATATATATTCCTATAGTCGCAAATTAGAAGAAGGAGGAGAAGAAGATAGGGTAGAAAAAGAAATAAAACAAAAATATAAAGTAATCTCTTCAATGCACCTCTCTCTCTCTCTCTCTCTCTCTCTCTCTCTCTCTCTCTCTCTCTCTCTCTCTCTCCTCTCTCTCTCTCTCTCTCTCTCTCTCTCTCTCTCTCTCTCTCTCTCTCTCTCTCTCTCTCTCTCTCTCTC
>JAXCGZ010009595.1:12500-112500 GCA_037179515.1 Halocaridina rubra
ATCCATAGTTTTAAGGACAGGTATGATAAGTATGACTAAGTATAAAATGGAACCGATCAGGAGACGGGAAGATACGAGCTTTGGGCTCTTTCCCGTAAACACAATTAGGTAATCACAATTAGGTAATCACCTATTGTTAGAGACTCGTAAAATTCGTGTAAATTTACGAGCCTCCCATTTCCCCCCTTGGACTAGTGCTGTCGAATTTGTCAAGCAGTGACTCTGTTTCAATATTGTATAAAGTTCTTGGATTTTGAACAATCATTATTTCGATATTAAGTGGTGTTTGTTTTGATGTGTCCAGCAGTCGTGCCTGGAGCTATAACTCTTTGTTATTTTTGTAAAATTCACCTTATTGCTGCCTAAAATAAAATAAAATTTATCCTTTTCTTTTAAGCTGAAATATTGCTCTCCATTATAATGTTAAGTTTTTTCAATATACTTTTACATTTTATCGATGAGCCTTTCATTTAAGCCTGGATTTATGCAGTGTTCAGTTTAATATTATTTAGTGTATTTGTGTATCATTAACCAGTGGGAGTTCTCCACTACTATTAAGCAAACATAACTCATGCCCTTCCCCTTTAGTACCGTACAGTTTGTCTGTTATATTCAATTATAAGCCAGTAAGTTTTAGCCCAACTTTATTTGAAGTTGGTTGAGTAAATATTATTGTGTACGGTAGCCTGCAAAAACTTAGAGTAGACTATTCATTGACCAGGTGAAAGCAGGCATTCTGGGAATAGTCACCATATTGATAATTGCTATAATCTTTGTGAATTATAAATAGTTTGGCCACATATAAACTGAATCCAGTAAAAGTCCAGTATAACTCATGCGCCTTAATTCTACCCTCCTCAGTAAGGTAAACTTACTTCGCATTGGCATATTTATACTAACCTAACTTAACCTAACCTAACCTAATGTTAGGTTAGGTTAGGTTAGGTCAGGTCAGTACAAATATGCTAATGCGAAGTAACTTTACCTTACTGAGTAGGGTAGAATTAAGACACCGAAGTTATACTGGACCTTTACCCTGAATCCGGTAATGTTGGGTTAGGTGGAGCTGTTAGATAATAGTAGACTACGTAATATGCATAATCACCAAATTAACGTAATAACTAATCTAAACTAGTACCAGTATCTTGCACGGCTTTGTCGGTGAGAAGGCTAGTTTAGATAAGCCATCCCTCCATGTCTCCACTTGTAAATATCATTAACCTAGCTTGACCTCAGTATATTGACCAGGTGGAGATAGTTCCTCCTTTTGTTGATAGAGATTATCTGCAATTAAACCGATATGAATGATTCTTTTAAGGACTAGAGGTTCAAAAGAACCTATATACATGCCTATTCTCGCTCCTGATCTGAAGCGGCAAAGTCATTTAGTGGCTTGATGTTAAGTCATTATTGTGGCCAGTTAAGACAATGCCAAAGGGTTAAGAAATATAAAATTACCACCAGTTACTGCACTGTAAAATTATTGATCAAAGGTGTCGTGACCTTTCATCACAAAACGGTTCAAACTTGGGTCATGAGTAACAAAAACCCAGAAGAGAGGTAAAGTAATATTTCCAGTCATTAGAATTAACCTACAGGAATATTCATTGACGATGGCCACTAAATGGATTGGAATACAGCACAAAACTTGCATTTCCTGATTAATGTTAAGCAAGTTATATATTTTGACCCTTTTAGAATAAAGTAGCAATGAGGAATTGACACATTTAAGTAAAATTAGTCTTTGATTTTGTTAGTTTTGACTGTCAAAAAATCTCCAGCTACAATTCTCATTCTATTTTACGTGTTCGAGAAGGCTTTTACCATCAAAAACGTAAAAATTTTATTTGTGGACGTTATTAGAATTCAGTAAACATATTTTTAAAGGAAATTTGACTATATTGAAACTTGCGTCTACCAGTGTTACTTCAAGCCCTGATGACTTACGTTATTTTCAGGCCAAATACGTTTTGCATAGTGTTATGTGCCCTGAATTAGTTAAAAGGTAACTGCCAGAAGGAAGAATCTTTTCAATACAATGAGTTAAGTTCTCGTTCATCCTGCTGTTAAGACCACCTGAGTGCCACAACTTGGCAATTAGAGGCTGCTCACTGAATGCTGATTGGTAAGTCGTCGAAATGTTGCACACATTTTTAGCAGTTAACTTTATGCATACAAATATGTCATTATGGGGAGATCATGTCATTTAGTATGTGGATACATTGGCGTAAGGTAGACTTAATTAGTAATATAGAGGCATAATTATATGTCAAGGATTTATAAAATCAGAGAATGGTAATGCATGTAGGGATTCGTTTCAAAAAACGATATTATTAAAAATAAATTACTTATGATAAGCATTCTGCTTTGCACTTGAGCAAGGCATGAATGCATATTTCATACGATATTACCTTTGGTAAACTCAAGTCTCTACTTTGACGAATTTATTTCGCTGTTTTATTTGCCCTATTGATCCCCATTCGCATGGGGATGGGCACAGACAAGTCGGAGCTGGGGAATTAAGAAAAATGGTCCTTCCTAATGCCCTGCGGTAAGCTCGGTCACAGGTTTGTTCTCAAGAATGATGGTGAAATAGTAGTATGCACTTTTTAAGAAATTAAAACCAATTTGTATCACATCTATGTTTTCACAAAGTGATCGTGTGAAGTTATCAAATGGCACCAGCCGCCCATTGAAAGACTACGACTGAAGGTATTAGGATACAACTAGGACTGGTCCAGACAGTTCTGGGTTGAGCCTTCCTTCGGGACGGTTCTTTCCTCATGCCTACATCTACACTGAATATTCTGGCGTATTCATTACACATCTCTTGCTATTCCATTACATTTGACAAGTCACAACACTCCCACACCTGTCTCTTTTTCTCTCTTTTTCCTCATATTTGCTATTATTTAAGGAAGGTCCACAGCTAATGGCCCTCAGTACCCGGCATAGATGGGTGCAAAGAATCTCCGGGGATTGTGTTGACTCCACTATTTGCTTAAGGGCAGACACGCCTGGTGGTAGTAACGGTTCTGCCCTTAACCTTGCACCTCCCAATAGATTTACTTCTTTCACTCTTCACTATTCTAACATTCGTGGGCTGAACTCTAATCTTTCGTCTGTGGAGAGATAGATACTTTCCTCCATAATCTCCTCCTCATATCTGAAACCCAGCTGTCTGTACATGCTTCCACTGACCCATTTCAAATCTCTCACTATAATCTGTATACTCGTTTTTGTTCCAAAGGTAGGGTCTGTGCCTACTGCAACATTAATACTCCTATTGCTAGGCACATGGACCTTGAATCTCCTGACTTTGATATTCTCTGGCTAAATGTCTATTTCTCCACTACCACTATTTTCCTTTGCTTCTGCTACTGTTCTCCAAACTCCACTGAGTTGTGTCTTTCTTTGGATATGTCCTCGTGACATGAGTCCTTGCTATCTTCTCACCCACATGCCAAACTTCTTTACATTGGAGACTTCAATGTACACCACAGTGAGTGGCTTCATTCTTCTTACACTGATATGGGAGGAAGTGGGGCCCTTGCTTTCTCTATTACTCATGATCTGGAGCAAATTATCAAACATCCTACTCGTGTTCCTGATCATCACGAACATGCAGCAAACACTCTTGACCTATTTCTTACTTCTATCCCTTCAAACAACTCTTATTCTGTGCTTTCCCCTCTTGGTGAATCTGACCACTCTATGATCTCAGTCTCCACCAATCCCTCCTATTCAATGCCGCCTTTGGCACTTTGAGTGTACCCAACATGAAAATTTGCGTAACTTCCTCTTTGACTTCCCTTGGGATGACTATTGCTTTTGGTCCCACAACCTGGATCAGGTAGCTCTAAAAGTTGCTGAAATAATGACCACGGGAATGGAGGCGTATATCCCCTCTTCTTCAAAAACTTTCTCTCCCCCTAAACCTTGATTTGACCGTGCCTGCTTCATGGTTATCCAGGCCAGGAATCGGGCACACCGATCTTACCAAGCCTCTCCTTCCGATTTAACTTGCTCTGCTTTTATTGTAGCTAGGAATCGCTGTACTGCTCAGATTCGAAGGTCTAAGGCTTCCTTTATAAGAAGGCAAGTTGATGATCTTAACTCCTCTCCCACTAACAAATGCTTCTGGTCCTTATCCAAAAACCTCTCCAAAAACTTCTGTAACTCAAGCTTTTCCCCTCTCATTCGTTCTGATGGTTCTATAGCTTGCTCTCCCACTGAGAAAGCCACTCACTTTGGCTCCCATTTTTCTGCCAACTCTTTTATAAACGATTCCAGTTCACCTGTTCCTCTCTAACCCTATGCCCTCCCTTATCCTTTCTTCACGCAAAGTTCCTAAGGTTCTTCGCTCGCTAAAGACGAACAAGGCATCTGATCCCAATGGTATCCCTTCAAGATTCCTTAAGGAGTTTGCAGATGAAGTGACTCCAGTGCATTGCCATCTTTTTTGCCTCATTCTGTCAACCAGTATCTATCCTTCATCTTGGAAGCATGCTCTAGTTCAACCTTTTCCTAAGAAGGGCGACCGCTCTATTCCTTCAAACTACCGAGTTAATGCCCTAACCTCCTCTGTTGCTAAAGTTTTTGAAACTTTGCTCAATGCTCACTTCTTGAAACGTCTTGAATCTAAGTCACTTATCTCCGATCACCAGAATGGCTTCCACATGGCAAGATCCACAGGTGACCTCCTGTCCTATCTTACTCATGTATTGTCATCTTCTCTGAGGAACTATGGGGAATTCTTTGTTGTCTCCCTTGATATCTCTAAGGCTTTTGATAGAGTCTGGCACAAGGCTCTGTTGCCCAAACTCCCTGCCTATGGCTTTACCCCCTCTTTCTGTTCTCTGATTTCCAGTTTTCTTACTGACCGTTTTATATCTGTAGTTGTTGATGGTGCGACATCTAGCCTTTTCTCTCTTACCAGTGGTGTTCCACATGGCTCTGTTCTTTCAGCTACTGTTCCTTCTCTTCATCAATGATCTACAGTCCCCATCTTCCCTTCTTCTCCATGTCTTTGCCGATGATTCTACCCTTCACTTTTCCTCTGCCTTTTCTTCAAAACCTTCATCTGCTACTCGTAATCAGTCTCGTATCACCCTTTCTTTGACTCTCAACTGGCTAGTACAGTGGTAACACGCTGGCTTCGAATTCACGAGGTCGAAAGATCGGTTCCCGTCCAAGACCGAGAGTTTAAGCTGTTTACCGGCAGGAACTGCTGTGGTTGGACACCACAGTGGGGGGTTGGGGCTTGCCCTGGCTGACGAATACCTATTGTATTGAAATGGATATAAAGTTTGTTTGTTTGTTTTGTTTGATTTGCAGAGAGTATCTAAGTGGGGCACTCAAAATTTAGTTAAATTCAATGCCTCCAAGACAGTTTTTGGCTATCTCTTTATCTTCTTCTCCTCCTGATAACCCTATTGTCTTCGAAACTAATGAAATTTACCCTTTAACTCTATCAACATATTAGGGATCCATATAGGCCCTAACTTGTTTTGGAGAAATTACATAATTCAAATTTCTAAGTCTTCATCCAAAAACTTTGGGGTTTGTTTCGTTTCCGTCATTACTTCTCTTTACAGTTACTTAAAATTTATAAAGGTCTTATCCGTCCCTGCTTAGAATATGCTCACCCATCTTGGGTGCTTCTTCTTATACTTATCTCCCTGACAGGGTTGAATCTATGGCAGTGAGACTCATTAATGATCCTTCTCTTAATTCTAATTTGGATTCTCTCTCTCTCTATGCCATAAGGTATCTTCCCTTTCGCTTTTCTATCGCTACTACTTCCATCGCTGCTGTGATTAGTTGGCGAATTGCATCCCTCCCCCAATGCCGAGGCCGCGTAGCACTCGCCAAGCGACCTCATCTCACAGGTACTGTGAGGAGATTTGTAGCTGGCGGATTGGTCGGTGCAGCAACTGCTTCTTCCCATCTACCTCCAGACTCTGTAACTCTTCCTCCTTCTGTCTTTCCTAATTCTTATGATCTTTCATCATTCAAAAAGCAGATCTATCGTCATCTCAGGGCCTAGTCCTCCATATCTCTGGGTCCTCTGTACTTTGACTGTTTTTTCTGTCCGTCGTTTTCCTTTGTGTGACATTACCTCATTTCTGCCTTGTCCTTTACTTTTTTCTTTTCCTTTGTCTTGGTATTTCTCGTGCCCGGCCTTTACTGATGAGGGCAGTTTTTGCCTGTCCCGATGTCAAACTCATAAGAAAAAAAAATCTAAATTTTGTTGAGGAAGCTTTGGGTTTACACCCAGGAAGGAGAGGTTGGTGATTTCCTTCTGTCAGGTGTTATCGACCTTGTTAACTTAGCTTGTGAAGTGTGAATCTTAGAATACTCAAATTGTTAGTCGAGATGGGAAGTAAATTAGGATGATTGAAGTATGTAGTGTAGTAAAGACACTGATTATAACCAAAGCAAAACTGATGTCAGACTCTTCTCGCTATCTAAATAGTCCTGCAACCCATTCATGTAAAATGGTGTTTGCTGTCATTGACTAAAATGTACTTTTGCAATGCCTGAAATGTATGTATTCCAGTCTTCAGCAATAATATACGAATATATTTCACTGGAATTTTGGCATCGTTCATTAATTCGTGTCAAGTTGTTTAAATGATAATGTAATGCTCAATATCCGTCTTTTATATCTAGAAACTATACTAATCATGATGCTAATTACATTGAAGACGGGTTAAATATATTGAATCCAAATTACATTGAAAGGAATGATAGGTTAATTACTAATACAATATAAGATCTTGATTCTTATTTCAGATCTTTTTGAATGTGCAAGATATGAATGAGTCAGGAAAATCTTGGACAGATTTTATATTGGACAAGTCAAGGAACACCACAGTAATTTTATGCATAATTTTTAACCCACATTGAATATGGCATGAATTTATAATAGGTTTTAATGTATATGAATTAGTTTTAGTATAAAGATTTAATTACTTCCATTATCTGTTATAAGATTCATATTCGTTTTTGGGGACTGGATTGTTTCCTGATTGGACTTCGAAGTAAGCAGTATTTGTGCGCCAAACGTGTAGAAGGAAGTTTTTGAAAATCTATGATTCCCAATTTTGACCCAAATTACAATAATCCTTTGACACAACTCTAATGTCCCAAGGAATATATCACTAGTAATTAAGGTAAGGTTTATCTGGAATTAGTCGTTTGACAAAATAGCAACATTTATTATTCCTATATGAAAGATATTTTTGCATGTTACTTTTTTGTTACAGCCTTTTGATATAGTTGCATAGCAACCCTACATAACAGTCAAAGTTGTAAATTATTAATTATAAGTAAACTACTTTGTTTGCCGTTATATGTCAGTTATATCCCATTAAGGGGATGGACTCAGACAAGTTGGAGCTGGGGAATAGAGTAAAAGTAATGTTGTTCATTAGACAATTATTTTATGAAAAATTTCTCTGTAAGAATAAAGACATTTTCAAGTTAAAATTCGTATATACAGTAAAATGAAAAATAGTAGTTTAATCTTCGTAATCTGTAAATACTTCCTCAGTTGAAATGATGCAGATAGTTACTTTGTTAAATCATATTCTTCCGTTATGCAATACTATACATTTGATACTTTTGTTTTCAAGCCTACGTCGATTATTAATGTATATTGAAAAAGATTGTTTTAAAGCAACATTTACTATATTCTCCAAAGTTTCAAATTGAAGTTCAGAGATATTCGGATCTAGCATTTAACTATTTAATAGAATTTTATTATTTTGAATACCTTTAATTCAAAATTCCGTTGGGAGAGGTTTTCCCGCATTGAAAACTTTAGTCTTTAAGCAAAATGAATGAATAATGAGGTTTTAATGCTGTATATATTATATTAGAAAAGTATTCATTACGTAAGTCTGTATTTTCATGTATAGGCAGTTATATTTATAACAACAGCCATTTTCAATGTTACAATAGCAATTTTAGTCTTAATCACTTGAATTGTGTGATGCATGTGCACTATGGTAAGGACAGACAGGGTCTATAGGAGAGAATGTAGGACACAAGTGGGGTGAGCCAGGGTATGTAGGGGAGAATGTAGGACAAGTAGGGTGAGACAGGCTATGTAGGACACATGTAGGGTGAGACTAGGATCAGTCATTCCATTCAAGGAAGCGGCATGCAAATTCGTAAGGGGCCCTACTCTCGGATTCGTCCCCTCTTTATAAATTCATATATTAATAAATCTACAGGTAATTTGTAGCAACCCTCCACTTACTTTCATTTCTATTTTCAGATTTAGCAAAATGGTCAAGGATTATAAACAAGATGGAAGATTCCATGAAACTTTATTAACAATTTTGTTATATTTACAATGTTATAAAAGTAGTACACTTTGTTTCTCATTCTATTAAACTCTTTTGTAATTTTAATCTTGCAAGAAAACATGAGTTGCATCGCATTTTTTGAAAATTCACAAGTTTACTGATAATTGCAATTTTTAGCCATAGTTGCATCAAGTACCTTGAAAATTTACAAATAAACTGATAATTGCAGTTTTCTTTGTCCCATGAGATTACACATTGCAGACAAGCTAGATTTTTTCAAAGTCAAGAGACTACACCAAATGTATTGAATAACAGAAAACTTTATATTTGAACACAATGAACTTTCCTATTTATAGATCGTAAAAGTTTGAATAAATATTACTATAAACCCTTTTTTGAAGATATGGACTTTACATATTAAAAAAATCGCAACTAACTATATATTTTTGATAATTTAGTGAGGTTTTACACATTTTGGACATTAGTTGTGATTATGAAATTGAATATTCAAAGTTTGACAATTTGTAATGTTTTAATTTTATGATACATATATTTAGACATCAAGAAGCCACTCCTCAGAGATAATGTACGTATCATCACCACCATCCTCAGCCACTACCACAGGACAACCAGCCTTGGAAAAGCCATCACTCTTGCCTGGATTCCCAGCCACATCGGCATCAAGGGAAATGAAGAAGCCGATCAAGCGCCAAACAAGCCACTCTTAGAGCAGAAATCCAAATATCTCTGCCTCCTGGGATTCAACAGATAAAAAACAAAGCCACCAAGTCACTCCTTACCGACTTAATAACTAAACACAACCTGTGCACAGACATTGGCTCCCCCTCCACCTGGTGGTACAAAGCCACCACTGATCTTCAACGAATCTCCCTGCCTAAGAACCTTCGACAAAGCACGGAGGTCAATGTGTACCGTCTGAGACTCGGGTACAAGTGCACCTGGTGAATAGTGGATGATATCATCAAGGAATGCACCTTCTGCCAGGTAGCCTCACCACATCCACTGCTCCACTACATCCTCGAATGTGATTCCTTTTCAGAAATTCGAGGGAAAACTGGTGCCCCCGCAACATCCAGCGAAGATCAAAATGCCCTTCATGTTGCTAGCTCCATAATCAGACTAGCAACAAACAACTACACGAACAGTCTACTAAATATCATCAGTCAATACCCTCCACCAAGATAACCATATAATCACTCTCTCTCACCACCAAAGCAGGAATTAATTAAAATTGTTTGATGTAAACTAATAATCCTCAACTGAACACTTATGTTTTCCACTATCTTTACAGTTTTGCACAACCTCACCTACGGGCCAAAATAGGAAAGTCTGATCGCCCTCAAGAGTGAATACCACCAACGATAACCAGATTTCACCCCACCTCCGCGCCAAATAGGAAAGCCCATTCGCCCTCAAGAGCGAATACCACCTCCAATCAACAAAATCTTACCCCACCTGCGGCCAAAAGGGAAGGTCCCCTCACCCTCAAGGGAGAACATCAAGGAAAAAAACAAATTGTCACGTTTTACAATTTTTGGACTTGAAAAAATTTGCTATAATGGGGAGGAAACGTTACGGAGTAGTTCACAGTTATGATTCAAAACAATTTGACAATTTGTAGTTTCACAAATTTTGGACTTTGAAAACTTCTTAGAATATAAAGATTCATATAAAACTTACTGTTATATAAAGTAAAGTTTCAAATCCATTTGAGAATTTGTAATGTTTTACCATTTTTGGGCTTAGAAAACTTTAACTTTAAGAATTCATATAAAACTTACTGTCATGACTAAAGATTCAAAACCATCTGAGAATTTTTAATGTATCACAAGTTTTGGACTTAGGAAAACTATTTAGATTTTAAAAACTCATAAAATTTACTTTGATAAAAATTTCAAGATTAGTACAAAAATATTATTTTTACAAAAACTTAGCTCCTGACAAAAAAGTCGACTTGATTACACATTCGGACTTCAATTTTTTGTGAACATATATGAAATATATTAGCCTTAAGATTATAATAAGGCATTAAATAATATGTGTAATCCTCAAATACACGTTTATTAGTAAAAATAACACTGGTCGGAAGTCATGGTGACTTTCCATTCTAGCGTGAAGAAGACAAGTAAACAAGACGTCATCCCCGCATTATTACAAAAAGTAGAAATAACAAAATACAGAATAAGGGAGGAGTGTTGATTCTCAATTATTTTTAATACATATCAATCCTTCCCCCTTAGGCTTATAAATTCCTTAAACATGTTCAATCAGTCTATAAGGTTTCTTAATATTTCTGGTGGACCTCCTCAAGACATCAGTAGAGTTACTTTTTGTAAGGTTAACATTATTATCAACATTAGTTTGAACAGAACTGGGGTTACATCCATCAAGGTTTGCAGTATTATCAGGACCACTTTCCTTAATAGAATCATCATTAGAAGAAAAATATAAAGGACATTTGGGTATTACAGGCATCATGTCTTTGGGAGGTAAAGGTTTATAAACTTCACAAGATTTATACAGTTTCCTTTCAAATAGTTGTGATAAATGACGTTTCCAAATTAAATTACTATTAACATTCACAGAAACTAAATAATTTCTTTTACCAAGAACCTTTACAACTTTTGCTTCGACCCACTCTGGGCTTCTACCAAAATTCATTGCATATACTGCATCACCTACTTTAAATTTTGAATGATGACAATCAAATGTATCTTGCTGCTTTGGCAAAACAATATCTAAGGGGCCCTTAAATTTCCTGCCAAACACCAATTCTGCAGGAGAGCAACCTGTAGATGAATACAAAAATTTTGAAATTCTAGTCTGAACAGATAGTTTACAATCCATTTTTTTTAAATTCTCCTTAAATATTCTTAAAACCCTTTCTGCAAGACCATTAGTGCTAGGGTTGTAAGGTGCTCCAGAACAGTGAGTAATACTATTTTTCTTAAAGAAATCCCGAGTCTCTTCGAATGTAAAACAAGTAGCATTGTCTGACACGATTAAACTTAACATTTTCCTGTGTTAAATTATACAATGGGCATAAAAGAGTACTAATTTGAGGAACAAATCTATTATAATAAGTACATAATCCCAAAAATCAATTAGTGAACGAACAGAATTTGGAATCGGGGCTTCCAAAATTGCTTTAATTTTCTTGGCATCAGGTTTAATATCATCCGTACTCAGTATGTATCCTAGGTAT
The DNA here is from genome assembly GCA_037179515.1 of Halocaridina rubra. Classification (NCBI taxonomy): domain Eukaryota; kingdom Metazoa; phylum Arthropoda; class Malacostraca; order Decapoda; family Atyidae; genus Halocaridina; species Halocaridina rubra. The sequence continues at coordinate 24,045 of JAXCGZ010009595.1, forward strand.
GGTACTTCTTTAGTACTAATAATGCATTTTTCTTTATTTAGTTCTAAATTTGTTTTGTAAAACTGATAACACTTTACATAGTCTTTGGTCATGTTCTTCCTGAGTAGAGCCAACAACAATAATATCATCTAAAAATACTTGGACTAAATAAATATTTGTCAATAATTCAGTAATAAATCTCTGAAAAATGCCAGGTGCCAATGATAAACCTAAAGATAATCTATGAAATTCATACAAACCCCGATGTGTATTAATTACAAGGTACTGTTGGGAATCCTCACTTACAGCTAATTGAAAATATGCATTTTTCAAGTCTAATTTAGTTATATACTGACAAGAATCTAAATTAGCTAAAAGTTTGGTAATGGAAAAGTATTGACACTAGTCTGCTTATTGACATATTTAAAATCTACACAAATTCTTCTTTCACCATTACATTTAATTACAGGTACAACTGGACTTGACCAATCTCCAGCATGCTCAACATTACTAATTGTTTTGTCATTTTCCAAATCTTGTAGTGCTTTTTCGATTTTACTCTTACAGTGGTAAGGCACAGAACGAGCATTAAAGTACTTAGGCACCGCATTTTCTTTTAAGCATAGCTGACACTCATAATTTATTATTGGGGAATTTTCATCCACTCTATAATTATGAAACATAGTTATGCAATCTGTAACAATTATTATTTAAATTAGAAATACACTCTTCCTGTTTACTCTCATGTTGAGCATCAATTTGCACCCACTTATAATTCACCTTTTTTTTTTTATTAAAGACCTACCTGCCAGATTTAAATCATTATCAACTACAAAAAATGTTTGTCCTTTAACAAATTTACCATTGAAAGAAACATCACATTTAATTTCTCCATAAACTTTCATTTCTAACTTATCATAATTTGCTAAACACTTTCTGGTTGGCAAGGGAGACACCTGTAATTTTACCACATCATGCTTAGAAATAGTGAATGCCCCACTACTTGTATCTAGCTCAAAATTAATAGGAACACCATTTAATACCATGGATTTATGATATGGTTTTTCATAATCCTCGACTGACTCCACAGAATTTACATTTTCTTCAAAAACTTTAAGTAAATCATAGGGTTTTTGAAATATTTAATTCCCTTTAGGCTTGCTTAAAGCTACATCATTAATTGAATGCACTTGCTTACCTTTCATTTTCTTTTTAAAACACTCACTACTAACATGTAGCATCCTTAAACTTACATTTATCTGACTGATGATTACCACGTCCACAATGACGGCACTTACCAAAAGTTTTAATATTTTGCTTTCTCTGATTTACATTAGCACCAAAACTATTTTCTGATTTTATTTTATTTACTGCAGAAGTATTTGCTGTAGGCCTATTCTTAGTTACATAAGCAGTTTCTAAATTTATAACCTTTACCAATAAATCTCTGGAGTTTATTGCTTTAAAATCAAAGCAATCTGCAAGTAATAGTTTGAAATAAATTTCCTGATCAATACCTACAAGTAGTTGCTCTTTCAAACGTCTGTCAAAACCATCGTTAACGTCACAATGCTGGGCTAGCTGTTTAATTCAGCATAATACTCTTTAACTGTCTCACTCCCTTTCTTTTTTCTCTGCAGGAAATCACATAAAGTCCTATGATACCTAGGCTTAGTTATGAAATGAGAATTTAAAACAGATACTAGATCAGTAAATGGAAGAATAGAAGGCAGCTTAGGAGCTGTTAACTTACAAATTGTAGAGAAACTATCCACTCCTACTAATGATAGCAGCAGAGCTCTTTTGGCATCCTCTTCATGAAAATCGTTAACCCTACAGTTGATGGAGAACAGATCCAGCCAACAATCGAGATCCAGCTTCTCAGAATTAAATTAGGGTATCGATGGCTTCTTTGACGTCATCATCCTTCTGCTGTAAGAATTCTGTGTAGTCTAGGTAGCCTATAAAATATGCCAATCATATACTGAACTAAATTATTGATGTCGGGTAGTTCCCAAACTCGAAAACTACCGTAGGCTAACTCAGGTAGGCTAGGCTTCCCGTTCACGGCTCCCACAACGATTGCCTAGGCTAGCCTATTGAATTGACTCTTCCTTGGAAAATCCTGCATTGTACCAATTAAATATACATCGCAAGAAAATAATAAGGCATTAAACAATATGTGTAATCCTCCAATACACGTCTATTAGTAAAAATAACACTGGTTGGAAGTCATGGTGACTTTCCATTCTAGTGGGGAGGGCGAGAAGAAGACAGAAGTAAACAAGTGATGATGATATTCTCCCTTGAGGGTGATCGGACCTTCCCTTTTTGGCCCACAGGTGGGGTAAAATTCGCTGATTAATGATGATATTCTCCCTTGAGGGTGACCGGACTTTCCCATTTTGGCCCGCAGGTGGGCTTGTACCAATTTGTAAAGATAGTAGAAAAAACAAGTGTTCAGCTGAGGATTACTAAGTTACATCAAAAAATATTCTTTTAGTGGCTCTGGATAGGTTGAGAAATTGGTTCTCAACCTCATGAACTCCTGTTTTGGTGGTGAATGAAAGTTATTACATAGTTATCTGGGTGGAGGGTATTGACTGATGGTATTCAGTAGACTGTTCATGTAGTTGTTTGTTGCCAGTCTGATTATGGGGCTAGCAACATGAAAGGCATTTGGATCTATGCTGGATGTTGCGAGGGCAACAGTTTTCCGTCAAATTTCTGAAAAGGCATCGCATTCGAGGATGTAGTGGAGCAGTGGATGTGGTGAGGCTACCTGGCAGAAGGTGCACTCCCTGATGATATCCTCAACTATTTGCCAGGTGCACTTGTACCCGAGTCTCAGTTTGGTGGTGGCTTTGTACCACCAGGTGGAGGGGGAGCCAATGTCTGTGTACAGGTTGTGTCTGGTTATTAAGACGTTAAGGAGTGACTTGGCGGCTTTGGTTTTTATCTGTTGAATCCCAGGAGGCAGAGATATTTGGATTTCTGTTCTAAGAGTGGCTTGTTTGGCAGCTTGATCGGCTTCCTCCTTTCCCTTTATGCCGATGTGGCTGAGAATCCAGGCAAGATGATGGCTTTTCCATGGCTGATTGTCCTGTGGTAGTGGCTGAGAATGATGGTGATGGTGCGTACATTGTCTCTGAGGAGTGGCTTCTTGGTGGCCTGTAAGGCGCCTTTAGAGTCAGAGAGAATTAGGACATGGCAGCTCCTTGCTGGGTGACGTAACTGAGGGCGTTGGCTATGGCAATAAGTTCAGTCTGGAGCGATGAGCAGGAGTTTGACAGTCTCCAGGATTGGACGTGGTTTCTGGTGGTGAAGGCGGCAGCTGAGGCTCCAGTTTCTTGATTTACTGAGCCGTCAGTGTAGAAGACTTGGGACTTCGGCCTGCTCCAGCTCTGAATTTTGTCCTTGTATATGTTTTTAAGGACAAGCGGGTTTATTAAGCTTTTGGGTATGTCAGGGAGCTCGATCTTTATGTCGAGTGGTTGGTTGTTCCATGGGGGTGGGCATCGGTATTCAGGAAGCAGAAAATCGTGTATCTTGGCTAGGATTCCATCTGGATGTTTTCTCTCTTGGTCCACATGGGGGCTCCTAGAATGGTACGCATGGCGTGATTTTGTATGACTTCTATCTTGTCCCATTGTTGGTCTTTTAGTAGCCAGAGTGTGGGACAAGCATAGTCTATGAGGCTGCATATGGCTTGTACATAAAAGGGTTTGAGACATTGAAGGATGCACCGTCGTAGAGGTCCGACATCTGACGAAGGACCGCTTGTTGCTGGCTGCATTTGTCGCGCAGGTGTTCAATTTCGGGTCCAAAGGTTAGACTGCCGTTGATGTTTACACCCAGGTATGGGTGCTTGGTAACCCAGTCCACAGGCTCATTGCCTATGACCAGACTAGTGTATGGTTTCCGCTGGTGGATGGGGAGGGTCTTGGTCTTGAGGGCATTGATTTTAACTCCGAGGGAGATGGAGGCTTGGTGAACATTGGTGAGGCAGGGCTGGGTCTTGTCGGAGCTTCTGTCCCCTATTGTGACCAGGGCAAAGGCATTCGGATGATTGAAGAGTGTGGCTCCATGTGGTAGTGCATTGTCCATGGGTTTTTCCATGAGACAATTAAAGAGGAAGGGGTTAAGGATTCCATCTTGGGGGGTCCCATTTTCGTGGTTTTTGTAGGTGGAGTAGTCCCTTCTACTTTGACTCTAGCACTACGGTTTTGTAGGCTCTGCTTGATCCATGAGAGAAGGTTTCCCCTGATCTGCTTCGTGACGAGAGCTGAGATTATCACCGGCACAATGGCTAGTTCAAAGGCCTTTTCTAGGTCTAAGAAAACAATATATCCACGGCAGTTTTTGATTTATAATAGCATGGAGGCTATGCATTCTGAGGTGCCTAAACCAGGCTGGAAGGCAAACATGTTTTTTGGGAAGGGTGGGCATTTCCAGCGAACTCTGTTGAGTACCATCTTTTCTGCCGTCTTGCTCAAGCAGCTCAGGAGGGAGATGGGGTGAGGGTTGTCAGGGTCCTGTGGTTTTGAGATGGGCTGAATGTCTGCTCTGTTCCATGAGGCTGGTCTGGTTCTTCGTGTGCATGTTGAATTGATCAGAGTGAGCAGAGCAAGCTCCCCTTGGGGCCCCATATTTTGAATCATCGTGTATGTGATTCTATCAGCACCTGGGGCTGTGTTCTTAGAGCTTTTGCTTACTCTTTGTAGCTCAGTCAGAGAGAAGGAGGCATCTGTTTGGTCTTCCATATTGATGGCCTCCTCTATTTCTTCCCATCTTGCCATGGTTAGGTCCTGAAGAGTTGTTCTGGTGACGAGTTCTGGTGGAGAGGTCTTTTGCTGCCCTGCTAGTATCCCTGTGGGGGATGGTTTTAAGTTTTCCTTTAGCAAAGGAGTTAATGCTCTACATCTGGCCAACAGAGGTGTGAGCATCAAGGGTGGAACACCACGCTAGCTAGTTTTTCCTCTTAATTGTACGTCTCTTTATGGACTTGTTCTTTGACTGCCTGGAGGGTGCGACGTTTTCTGTGCATTTTCCTGATGACGTTGAGCCGGTGATTGAGTTCTTTAACTCTGTCGCAATAGTACCATCTGTCACGATGAGTGGTGTGCTCCTGCTAGAATTAAACAAAATGTCATCCCCCGCATATTACAAAAAGTAGAAATAACAAAAACAATACAGAATAAGGGAGGAGTGTTGATTCTCAATTATTTTAATACATATCAATATATATATATATATATATATATATATATATATATATATATATATATATATATATATGTATGTATGTATGTATGTATGTATGTATGTATGTATGTATGTATGTATGTATGTATGTATGTATGTATGTATGTATGTATGTATGTATGTATGCATGCATGCATGCATGCATGCATGCATGCATGCATGCATGGATGTATGTATGTATGTATGTATGTATGTATGTATGTATGTATGTATGTATGTATGTATGTATGTATGTATGTATGTATGTATGTATGTATGTATGTATGTATGTATGTATGTATGTATGTATGTATGTATGTATGTATGTATGTATGTATGTATGTATGTATGTATGTATGTATGTATGTATGTATGTATGTATGTATGTATGTATGTATGTATGTATGTATGTATGTATGTATGTATGTATGTATGTATGTATGTATGTATGTATGTATGTATGTATGTATGTATGTATGTATGTATGTATGTATGTATGTATGTATGTATGTATGTATGTATGTATGTATGTATGTATGTATGTATGTATGTATGTATGTATGTATGTATGTATGTATGTATGTATGTATGTATGTATGTATGTATGTATGTATGTATGTATGTATGTATGTATGTATGTATGTATGTATGTATGTATGTATGTATGTATGTATGTATGTATGTATGTATGTATGTATGTATGTATGTATGTATGTATGTATGTATGTATGTATGTATGTATGTATGTATGTATGTATGTATGTATGTATGTATGTATGTATGTATGTATGTATGTATGTATGTATGTATGTATGTATGTATGTATGCATGCATGCATGCATGCATGCATGTATGTATATATATATATATATATATATATATATATATATATATATATATATATATATATATATATATATATATAAAAGCTATATTCAAAACATAGGCATTATACAAAGACCTAAACTTATTAATCAAGAATCATTTTTACCCCGACCGGGACTTGAACCTGGGACTTATAATTACTAAGCCAAGGTGCTACCAACTAATCCACAGAAGGTTAAAGGGAAACAAACTTTACAGCTTATATCTGCTATACTAGGAATGAACGCACTCTATCTAAATGCCACTATATTCATATTACAGTTTCCTCAACCTCACTCGTGGTTTCATTTTTGCATTTTATTCAACTCCCAATCTCATTCGGGACCAACAATAACCAAATAAGCACATTACCATATGTGAAAATATGATTCATTTTTACCCCAACTGAGTAATGTGCTTATTTGGTTATTGTTGGTCCCAAATGAGGTTGGGAGTTGAATTAAATGAGAAAACGAAATCACGAGTGAGGTTAGGTAAACTGTGATATGAACATAGTGGCATTCAGATAAAATATGATCATTCCTAATATAGCAGATATAAGCTGTAGGGTTTGTTTCCCTTTAACCTTCTGTGGTGTAGTTGGTAGCGCCTTGGCTTAGTAATTATAAGTCTCAGATTCAAGTCCTGGTCGGGGTAAAAATGATTCATGTTTTTATATATGGTAATGTGCTTATTTGATTATAAGTAATCAAATTTACTTCAGATTCAATATCAATTAAATACCATTTTCTGAACATAGTAACTTACAACCACCGTTTCTCACAACCTACTACAAATGACATAACTAAAGGAGACACACCTCACATACTCTTCATCTTTCAGTTTTCATATTTCTCTTACCCTTTAATAATTTAGGATTCTAATAATCATATGACCAAGACCTCTTACTACTTTTGAATTTCTCATACTTTAATAATAATAATTTGGAAGTTTGAAGAATATTATATAGGAAGTATATACAGATAAGCCACTATTACATAAAAGTGGAACGTATACGGTTTTTAAATACAGTAATACGGGTGAAATGGAGAATCAATTGATCGTGTTAGCTGAGGGGCCACTGTTATTTACCATTGTTTCTATTAATCCCCAGTCAATTGAAGGAGGATACAAACAGGTTGGAGCTGGGGAATTAAGACTGGATGCCCTTCCTAATACCCCAGTGGGTTCAAGTTACTGAGTTAACACAGAGGGACAACTGAAATGTTAAAATAACACTAAAGTACAAGTGTTAACACCAATAAATCAATATATATTGTGCTAGTCATTGAATCATTTCATGTAACCTTTATACAAGTAGTTATGCAAAATTCCTCCCTTTTCATGCAAACTTAATCCCCCAGCTTTAACGTATCCACCCCCATTCAAATGATGATTAGCAGTTAAATGGTGCTCATTTAATTTTCCTTCCTCCCATCCAATATCAAATATAAAAGGAAAATGTACCAGTTTGGAGACCGAGATAGCATAGTGGTTAGAGCATTCGATCCAGTATCAAATACAAAAGGAAAATGTACCAGTTTGGAGACTGAGATAGCGTAGTGGTTAGAGCACTCAGTTCAGTGAGTAACAAACTCAGCATTGAGTATATCAAGGGGCATTAGGAAGGGAATCCAGCCTTAACACCCTTGTTTCAACCTGTGTCCATCCATATTCAAATGGAGACTAATAACCTCTGTGTCACTATTAGTCCTCATTATGGGAGTGGACATGGACAGTGTGTGCCTGGAGATTTAAGGTTAATAATCAACAAATTACCATACGGCAATAAATTCAAGTAAGTGGTAGTTAAGTACAAGGGGTCCTCGGCTTACGTCAGAGTTTCGTTCCTGAAACGTGATGTAACTTGAATTTCAGTGTATGTCGGAACACATCTAAGCAAGCACCTACATCACCCACTTATGCTCATGCAGTAGTAGAGTTTCTCCCTTTTTCATGCATTTCACTATCTCTAATTTCAATTCCATTGCGATGGTTTTCCTTTCCTTCAAAGCATTGCCATCAGAAGAATACAGACATAATACAGGCCAAATATTATCAACAAAGAAGCAAAATAATTTATGGGAGATGCGTTGTAACCAAGAGACATTGTAAATCGAGGACATCTTAAACCGAGGACCCCCTGTAATTACTCCTCTAAGTCATGTACTATAATAAAATAATACGAAATATACAACACATACTCTTCCTTAAAGAAAAAAAATCACACATTACATTGCAGGAACAGTTATAAGAATAAGTACATCATAAATATGATACTTACAGGGAACTGCAATAGCATAGTGGCTAAGAGTGCTGGGCTCAGGAAGTGACAAACCTGTGCTGGAACTTGCTGCATGGCGTTAAGAAGGGCTTCCAGAATTGATTCCCTAGTCTCAACTTGTCTGTGTCCACCCTCATTTGAATAGTCATAGTCATAGTCATAGATTTTATTGCCAAATATTCAGTATACATACAGGAATAAATATGTACATTATATTCAGAGGCACTAGCCTGCTGAGCAAGAGCTCCTTGGCAGGCAGATTAATATACATTTCACATAATTTAAAGCATGGCGGCAATAGTTAACAAAAGCTCCAATATATCAATGTCATACTTATCTTGTAATAAAACAAAATAGTAGCCTGACCTTAACCTGGACATAATGAAGCACCAATACTGTATTAATTATTAATCAACAGCTGCTTGATTTTGCCTAGTAAATAAATGCTGTTTGAGTTTCTTTTTAAATAAAGTTGTGCCAGTTATTGTTTTTAAATTTTCTGGTAATGCATTCCAACATTTTGGGAAAAAACAGTGAATAGAAAATTTGTACAAGGTTGTTCTCGGCTGTGGACATATCAAATTTATATTGTTACCTCTGGTTCCATGGTTGTGTTGAATAAATCTAAATAATTTTCTGTTATCGTTAACATCACCATGTATAATAATAAGACAGAAATATCGTATCAAGTAATTAAATTTAAGCAAGTTTAGCTCCTTGAATAAAGAGGAAGTTGAGTCATATTTTCCACTATATGTAATAGTTCTGATCAGTCTTTCCTGAGATACAAATACTTCCCTTACAATTGACGGCCAAGTACAACCCCAGATGGACAAACAGTATATAATATGAGGATAACACAGGGAATAGTATATGCTTTTTAAGGCCTCATTTGTTAGGTTATGGCGAATTTTATAAAAAAAATTCCACACGTCTTAGACAGTTTTGAGCAGACGGATTGAATATGATATTTCCAACTTAAATTTTCATCAATAATTACTCCCAAAAATTTCTTACAAGCAACTCTTTTAACTTCATACCCATTCATATTAACTTGACCAATATTGCGTACTACAGATCTATTTTAAAATAAGATGTAGTCAGTTTTGGAAACATTTAGCTTTAATTTATTAACAGAGACCCAGTTGTTAATTTTTTCTAGTTCACTATTTAAAACAGAATGCAGGTGGTCAAGGTTATTATTATGCAAGAGAAGGTTGGCGTCATCTGCATAAAGAATATATTTGAATTTAGTACTGGCATTGGAAGTATCATTTATATAAACTAAAAATAACAATGGGCCCAGTCTGCAACAAAGATGCTTTCCCATTACAATATACGGCTTGTTTTCTATTTTTCAAGTAGCTCTTAAATAACTGTAATGGTGTTCCCCTAATACCCACATAAGTTAGTTTTTCTATTAGTATATCATGGTCTAATGAGTCAAATGCTTTGGACAAGTCTAGGGAAACCCCTGCAACAAAGTTTTTATTTTCCAAATTTTGATAAACATCACTTGTAAAGTTCATTATTGCTTTTTCAGTGGTCTTATTATTACGAAATCCGTATTGATTTTCAGATAATAGGTTAAACTTTTAAAGGAATTCTTTTAAGTCTGTGAACAATCGCTTTTTCAAACACTTTACTTAAGGACGGTAAGATTGATATAGGTCTATAGTTATATTCATCATCTACAGTCCCTGACTTAAATATAGGTATTACTTTAGCACTTTTTAGTTTGTCTGGAAAACATCCTTGCTGAAAACATAGATTGATTATGTGGGTAAGTGGGGTACCGATGTAATGGGCAGTGACCTGGCGTAGTTTTGATGGAATTTCATCATATCCCGACGCTGTATTTGGTTTTAAGGTTTTTATATATTTAGTGACTTCCTCCCTTGTTACAGGATACAAGTAAAACGAAAAGTCTGGTGGATTATTAAGAATCTGTCGGTGTGAGTTTTGTTGCACATTTTGTTGTTCCTGTGTTGGTTGTGCTATAGTTAAGAAATGATTATTAAAGATATTAGCAGTTTGGTCATTATCATTTTTTAATTTAATTTCCTTTGAGTGATTAGTTTGTTTTAGTCCCATTAGGCTGTTTATTGTATTCCGGGTGGAGTTGCTGTTTCCTTGTTCCTTCTTAAGCTTATCCTGAAAATATCTATTTTTTGCAGCTCGAAGTAGTGTTACTAATTTGTTCCTGTAAGCTTTATATCTGGTTCCAAAAGACAAAGGCCATTTTGATGCAAGCCTTTCTAATCGGTGTTTTTCTTTGATACTATTTTTTAATTCTGCAAGTATGCGTGGGCATCTGTTGTTTTTATTATTTGCAGTCGATTTTCTTAGAGGAAAGCAATCTAGAAATTTATCTCTAAATGTACAGTAATATTTATTAAAAGCTTCATTTGCATTATTTAGGTCTATGATATGTTACCATTTTTCATGTGATATGTCTCTAGTAAATTTAGCTATGTTATCATCAGAGTAATGTCTTTTTTCTACATATGCATCAAATTTATGCTCTTCTTTTTTAAACTGGGATATACTGCGAAATGATCTGTTATGTCGGTGTACACTATGTAATTTCTTATGTCGTCTTCAAGATTTGTGGTCCAGATATGATCGATTAGAGATGCACTATTTTCAGTTATTCTCGTAGATTTAGTAGTTAGTGGAAAGCAGCCATGTGAATACATTAAGTTTATAAAATCAGTTACTCTTTGATCATTTATTTTAAACATATCTAAGTTCCAATCACTGAATAAATAAATAAATAGTTTTGTACTTTTTTCTTGCTGCAAAATTAAATACTTTCAGTAAAGCTCCAAGGAATTCAGGCATGTTCCCCTTTGGTGGTCTATATACAGATGCAAAGAAGCAATTTTCCTTATCGTTATGTACCTGTACACTAACACATTCAATGAATCGTTCCATCATACTGCACCCCTTTATAACACTCGAGCTATACTTATTTGCTACATACATACATACACCTCCACCTTTCCTGTCCATGTTCTGAGTGAACATATTGTACCCTGTTATATTATACAATGATTCAATATCATTATCCAGCCTAGTCTCCGATAAACCCATTACATCACACATATTATTTTCTGTTAAACATTGATCAACAAATATTTGAAGATTATTTGCAAGACTTCTAATGTTCATGCACAAAACCGAAAATGCATTAGATTTATTTAAATTTGAATACAGTTCATTTAAGTATATATAAATTGAAAAAGTGTTGGTTGCGGTTCTCATATTATTCAAAAACAAAGCTATTTCATATTCAAGATCAAGTGGGTTAAATATCATCTTATCAAGCTCATTGATACATAAATTATTGGGAAGTACTTTGTCATTGTTTGTTAGCCTTATAAGTCATCGCCACTAATGGAATAGTATGGAAGGTATATATTTACAGCCATGGTGAAGAAATAAATTACACTACTTTTACATTACTGACTTACAAGCTACCATTTACTTCTTCCAAATCTCACCGGGTTCTTCCGGCCATTTATTGGTTTAAGGTGCGAGCGTTTTATAGCTTTCGTGGCGGGAGACACGGCAGGAGGGGGTGTGGGTGATGACATATCACTCTCCTGCCCCCCCACCCGTGCCCCCACCTCTGCACCACCAATCCTGGTCATCTCCTCAACCACCATAGCACCAGTCACACTCTCGGTGTTGTATTGTTCCTTCACGATGAGCTTAGTATGTTTAAAGTAAGCTATTTTCCCTTCTGATCTAGCCTTTTTTATTGTGGCATCTGTGCAGATTTTATTATGAATAGGGATTACTAGTGACATTAACCGGCAAACAAACAAGCATGGTACTTATAAATACATATAAGAATGGTCTTGGCAAGAAAGGTGAGTCTGGGAAGAGACAACATACAATACTGAACCTTACCTGAAGGAACCAGCTATGGACGCCATACAACACATCTTCAATCTACAAACAGAAGCACTGGTTTTACAATAAATATAATCAAAAAATTTTGACAGTTTCATTTTATTTTGACTGATAAAATAACAAATCTAAATTGGAACTAAATGCAAGAAACAGCACTAAGAGCAAGTCATATGTACAGTAATGTATTGCTAATAATGAAACATTTTCTAAAAATATAGGATAGGTAGATATTATAGAATATGGGGGAGTTATAAACATTTATTATAACATTAAGAGTATACTTTCATCCTTACTAGCTGCAGCAGCACTGGAATGGCACATTAGCAACATTGCAGCACAATGGTAGCAACTGGAATTGGTTACATACTAGCCAAGGTTCAATCCTGGCTCAGGGTTGGATTACCTTTCACTGTCTATATCATTACAGATTACATTGGTGGTATCCTATATGCTTACCTGATTATTCAGCCACTGCCTGGAGATTATGGATCTACATGACTGGAGAGGGGGCTTGACCTTAGCTATGTAGTAAGTATATAGTCATGTTCTAGTGCTACCACTGTCCCTTGCCTCTGCCTTTAATTAGAGACCTTTAGACCTTTAGGTAAGTTCGAAAGGACTAGCATATATTCAGTCTGGTTTATGGAGTTGAAGTCACCCTGAGCTTGTCCTTTCATTTTTTGCACTGGGTATAATGCCAAATGCCATCTGAAATAAAATCATAAACACCTTAAAGTTGAATCACCATTAAATATTCAGGCTCTTATTCCTTTAACTAATTATCATGGAAACAGTAAGGTAGTTTACCTTGGTGATATCCTATATGCCTACCTGATTATTCAGCCACTGCCTGGAGCTTATGGATCTGCATGACTGGAGAGGGGGCTTGACCTTAGCTATGTAGTAAGTATGTAGTCATGTTCTAGTGCTACCACTGTCCCTTGCCTCTGCCTTTAATTAGAGACCTTTAGGTAAGTTCGAAAGGGCTAGCATATGTTCAGTCTGGTTTATGGAGTTGAGGTCACCCAGAGCTTGTCCTTCCATTTTTTTGTACTGGTTATAATGCCAAATGTCATCTGTAATATAATCATAAACACGTTATATGGAATCACCACTAAATATTCAGGCTCTTATTCCATTAACTATTTATCATGAAAACTGTATGGTAGTTTTCCTTGAGTATATAAATAAAAAGTTAACCTACAAGAATCATTTATTTTTACTCAAGAGGTCTCTATAAATGCTTCCCAGGTCAAAAAGAAAACATACTTTTATACAATGCTCCATTGATATTGTACAGAAAAATAACCAAGGATGCTCTATGGTTATCATATTTACAAGGAAAATCACCTAACCTAACATAACTTGACAAATTAAAGAGTTATTTACTTTTTCATATGGTTCTGGGAATTACTCCTCTTAAGATCCTATTCCAAAATCTATTAATTGTTGTGTGTATATGCACTCTACTTTAGACATTGCTCTTTACATTAAAAATTTCTTACAGAGCTACTGACAAAACTTTTCCCTAAATCATTAATTTTATCCTTTCAAAACACAACAGCAATAAACAGCACGCTTGAATTAGAATGCTCATCAACAAAAATTTTATGAGAATATCTTATATATAAACCAACACTACAACCATTACTGGACAACCATTCTATTTTCATTACTTGACACAATAAGACATCGTACTGGCTCATTAGTTTTGAATCATTTTCAAAACCTGTAATATATTTTTTAATAGATTACAGTTAAAAACCAGTAATATTTCCATAACCTAATGCTATGATGACAACAATAATGACAACCGGATCTTGTAGAGTTGGGTAACCCTCAGAACCCCATATAAAGATCAATAACCCTGTAAACTGTAAGATTAGGTTAGGTGACTTGCCTTGTAAATAATCAATAAGCCAAGGGTACCCTGGGCTTACTCTCCATTAAAACATCCAGACAAACAGATGCTGTAAAATGCTTGGCTCGGCTTGAGCATGATGAAATACATTAACCAAGCTGTATAAAAAATCAGCTTCGGCCATTATTCTTTAATTACTTCGTTTTCATGATGTTATTCAAGCACATTTAAATGGTGGATTCCAATATAACATCTCATGCATGGCAGCAGAAAACTGATAACTTTAAATGTTACATAATCACTAATTGCAGGGATTGCAGAAACAATGGCTAGAGCATTTGACTCAGAAGTAACAAACCCATGTTCGAGCCCACCGTAAGGCATTAGGAAAGACCTCAAGCCATAATCCCTCAGAAACAGCCTGTGTCTACCATTACCTCCAACAATAACTTTATTAAATTATTACCTATTGTGCAGTACCCAAAGTCTAATACTATCACTATATTATGTAAGCTATTCTTTGCATGTAAATGTATGCTTCGTGCAGACACCCCAAGTATTAACCTAAGTGCCTTATGCTAGTAACTCCTAGTTTGTGTATAGCAATTACTGCTTTCTCACTTAGCAAATTCCAATTATCCCCTATTCTTACTGTTACCGCCGCCCATGGCAGTAGATAGATAGATAGATAGATAGATAGATATATAGATAGATAGATAGATAGATAGAGAGAGAGAGAGAGAGAGAGAGAGAGAGAGAGAGAGAGAGAGAGAGAGAGAGAGAGAGAGAGAGAGAGAGAGAGAGAGAGAGAGAAAACAGTGCCACGGAGTGACAGGAGAGACACTACAGGAAGAGTTTATGGGTGGCCGAAGGAATGCCCGCTTGTTCTAGCCTAGTAGGTTAAAGCCATACACTGCCATACATCATGAGAGAACAGGCAGACAGAGAATGACTGGATTCGGAAGCAGACATAATATTCAGTGGATTCATTCTGGGCCTCAGTTACGTAATTTATGAGAGGCTAACTGCATCAACCTGTAATAATTAACATGTAGCATAAGATAATAAATAGAGAGTAAGGATGATGACATTAACTAAATACACTTGTGTGATGTAGATTTGTATAACATATGCAATGATTAATAGTTGTTGTTTTATGGCTTCTAGGCAAACCGTGCCAATAGAGACGAGTCTGTGATGTGGCCCTTTCCTTTATCACCAACCAGTAAGCTTGACTGCCTTCAAGGCATCAATAGTTTGCGTAAAGCCTAGGGGGAGGTGATGAAGACCAGATGCCGAGGAGACGACTGCTAGTCTACGTCACAGTGGAGAGACTATGGTGGCGAAGTAATCAGACTCAATAAGTCAGAGTGGTGGGCGACCGTGAACGAAGCATACTGGGACGAGCGTATGAGAGATAACTTCTGAGAGAGGATCGAGAATAAGCACAGAAGTCTAAGGGAGTGAAACATATTATTTCAATGACAAAATCTCCCATAACACATACATTTTCAGCAGCTAATAGAGAGATGAGTCTCAGCCCAGGTAAGGCATACTATAAGACTTGTAATAAACAGAGGATCACCTGAGAACTGGTGTAAGGAGGAACAGACGAATATTGTATTGTGTAGCAATTGTGCCAGCGGCAGCAAGGAGTGGATAATTAAGGTGTGAACATAGTGTTCGATGATCAAACATTGTTTTGGATGTCCTGAAGGTTTCAGCAGACCTATGGATTAATTCTTGCAATGGGGAGCGTTTGCTAATTGATAAATATATATACATTCACATTATTGCAACGGGGGGAGTTGATGATTAAAGAGCCTATTTAAGTACGTGTAAAGGAGGGAGAGTGAAGGATAGGTTGAAGAGCATTAAAGGTATAAGCAATGGCTAATGAAGCAAAGTACTTAGCCGGATTGAGCACAATAGCAGTAAGGAAATTGTCAGGTTATCACATATATTTTAAAGGTTGATGATTAAGGAGCCTATTTAAGTACGTGTAAAGGAGGGAAAGTGAAGGATAGGTTGTAGGGCATTAAAGGTATAAGCAACGACTCATGAAGCCAAGTAGTTAGCCAGACTGTGAGTAAAGCACAATAGCAGTAAGGAAATTGTCAGGTTATCACATGATGGTATATTGTAAACGCTGATGCAGTTAGGGGATATTCATCTTAACAGTAGAATTAAGACAAGTTAGTGGGGCTCAAATCAATGTACTTGCGAAGTCTGTTTTAAATGCTATTGGTTACTAGGTGCATGACCTGTTGGCTACAGTGGTAAGAACGGAGGAGGTTTTCCCTCCGCAACATGGAAAGCGGAGTTGAGGTATCCCTCCGCAGTGCTACAGTAGTATGAACGGAGGAGGTTTTCCCTCCGCAATGTGGGAAGCGGATTTGAGGTATCCCTCCACATTGCTACAGTAGTAAGAATGGAGGAGGGTGTCCCTCCACAACATGGGAAGCGGAGTTGAGGTATCCCTCTGCAGTGCCATAGTGATAAGAACGGAGGAGGTTTTTCCTCCGCAACGTAGCAAGTGGAGTTGAGGTATCCCTCCACAGTGCATGAGCTGTTAGCTACAGTGGTAAAAAATGGAGGAGGTTTTCCCTCTGCAACGTGGAAAGCAGAGTTGAGGTATCCCTCTGCAGTGTATGACCTGTTGACTCTAAAAAGTAGAGTTGAGGTTATCCTTCCACCTCCTCAGTGCTACAGTGGTAAGAACGGAGGAGGTTTTCCCTCTGCAATGTGGGAAGCGATGTTGAGGTATCCCTCCGCAGTGCTACAGTGGTAAGAACAGAAGAGGTTTTCCCTCCGCAACGTGGGAAGCAGAGTTGAGGTATCCCTCTGCAGTGCTGCAGTAGTAAGAATGGAGGAAGGTTTCCCTCCACAACATGGGAAGCGGAGTTGAGGTATCCCTCTGCAGTGCTACAGTGGTAAACACGGAGGAGCTTTTCCCTCCGCAACATGGCAAGTGGAGTTGAGGTATCCCTCCTTGTCCATGTGCCTGAGGGCTACCCTTACATTTGATGAGAATGCATATGCTGCCCTTACTATGCCATTTATATGTATTTCTGGAGACAAATCTGCTAGTATGTTTACTCCTAAATCTCTCTCATTTTCTGTCTCTTGAAGTTGTACTCCAGACACCGAGTAGTCAAGCTTGGGCCTTCTTGCACTTGTACCCATTCTCATTACCTTACATTTTGAAGTATTGAATTTCATTAGCCACTTTTCTGACCACTTGTGCAGACTATTTAGATCTTCCTGAAGTTCTCTACCATTGTTCTCGTTTCCTACTTTCTTCTCAATCTTTGCATCATCTGCAAACATATTCATGAATGAATTTACAGACTCTGGTAGGTCATTTACATATACAAGGAACAAAAGTGGCCCTAAAACTGAACCCTGTGGAACTCCACTACTAAGTCTTCTCCATTCAGACACTGAGTGTCTTACTCTAACCCTCTGTTCCATCCCTTCTAAGGAAGTTTTTATCCATTTCAAGACATTCCCACTTATTCTAGCCATTGCTTGCAGCTTCCTAATAAGTCTAACATGTGGAACAGTGTCAAACGCTTTCTGGAAGTCAAGGAATTTGCAATCTGCCCAGCATTCTCATTCCTGTAAGATTTGGCTTACCTCATCATAAAATTCTAATAAGTTTGTTACTGTTGATCGACCTTCTCTGATGCCATGTTGCTTCACTGACAAAAAGTTGAAGGATTCCAAGTGAAGAGAGATATGTTTCCTTAGTAGTTTCTAAATAACTTTGCAAACTATGCTGATCAAGGAAACTGGTCTATATTTCAGAACCGTATCCCACCTTTCCACTTTGAAGATAGGTATCACGTTTGCTTGTTTCCAGCATCTTGGAATCTTCCCTGACTCCAGTGACTTTTTAATTATGATACTTAGTGCCACTGATATTGAGTTTGCGCATTTTTTAAGTACATGAGGGGATATGTCATCAGGACCTGTAGCTTTATAAACATCTAACTCCATCAGTGCTTTGCATACCTCTGTGGCTGTAAGGTTGATGTGCTCTAATATCGGCCCTTGAGCTTCTATCTCTGCAATCTGAGGGGGTGGGGTATTTTCTACTGTAAATACTGACTGAAACTCCTTGTTCAATTCTTTGCAGATCTATTCATCTGTCTCAGTGATGCTTCCATCCCCTCTCTTAAGCCTTAAAACCTGTTCTTTTACCTTCAGTTTTCCTCTGATAAAGCTGTGGAAAAGCTTGGGATTTTCTTTAGCCTTCCTGGTGATGTCCCTCTCATAGTCTCTCTCTGCCTCTCTTCTTTTACTTAGGTAATCATTTCTTGCTCTTTTGTAGGTTTGCCAGGCATTTATGTTTTTTCTCCTCCTATACCTTTTCCAGCATTTGTCTCTCCACTCCTTAGCTCTTTTACACTCATTATTGAACCATTTCTCTCTGGAATGAATTACACCTACTTTGGTGAAAGGTATGCAGCAATCTACTATTTTCCCATATTTCTCACAAAAGATGTCATACATTTCTTGTACAGATTTGTTGTAAAATAAGGTTCTCCAGTCAATATCTGCAAAAAGCTCATTCATTTTGATGTAATCTCCTTTCGGATAGTTCCTCCTCATGTCCTCAGTGCCTCTACTCTCAGGCAGAATATCTTCAATGATATACTCCATCAACAACACACAGTGGTCACTCCTTCCAATTGGTGGTTCATACTCAATTTTTTCAATATCCAACACATTATCTGTGAACACTAGATCAAGTAGTGATGGCTCATCCCCAACCCTGGCCCTCGTTGGTTCCATTACATGTTGGTGTAGGAAATTCCCTTTTACGCTATCTAGGAATCTTGCCCCGAATGAGTCCTCATCACTGTGTGGGTCAAGATTTATCCAATCTATCTCTTTATGATTAAAATCTCCCATAATCAAAATCCTGCATTTTCTCTCCCATGCCTTGTTAACAATTGAGTTTATGACTTCAATAGTACCTATATGACTTTCCTCATAAACTTTTAGCCTATTCTGGTTCCTTGGTGGGTTATATACAACAGGTATTATAATGCTCTCTGACCCAATATTTATGAGAGCAACAAGAAATTCCTTGAACTCACTCTCTATAGCCAAGTTTATTTCTTCAACTTGAATCCTTTCACTTATGAGCAGTGCTATCCCTCCACCAGTGGTAACGTGCTGGCTTCGCATCCACGAGGTCAAAAGATCGGTTCCCGTCCAAGACCGAGAGCTTAAGCTGTTTGCTGGCAGGAACTGCTGTTGTTGGACACCACAGTGGGGGGTTGGGGCTTGCCCTGGCTGACGAATACCCATTGTATTAAATGGAAATAAAGAGTATTATTATTATTCAACCCTTAATAT
Source organism: Halocaridina rubra (assembly GCA_037179515.1). Classification (NCBI taxonomy): domain Eukaryota; kingdom Metazoa; phylum Arthropoda; class Malacostraca; order Decapoda; family Atyidae; genus Halocaridina; species Halocaridina rubra. The sequence continues at coordinate 43,568 of JAXCGZ010009595.1, forward strand.
TCTGAAGCCCGTAGGAAAATCTGTGACACTGTTTATGTCCTCACTCAACTTAGTCTCTGTAATTGCTACTATATCTGCCTTACTGTTGTGAATCCTATCTTTTAATTTTACTGCCTTACCAGCTAATCCATCAGAAATTGTGTATAACAATCTTAATGAGACCCCATCCCCTGATCTTCTGTCATTATCTTCTTTATCTCCCCTTTGTCTGGAAGAGCTCTGAAATGAAAATTTTTCTTCTCTTCTTAATTTCTTTCCTCATTTAGCCTTCTTGCCTCTTGCAACAAGTTTTTGATCTTTCCCATCTCTACCTGTGTTCTGTATTTACCTAATTGTATTTACCTAATTGTGTCTACGGTAAAGAGCCCAAAGCTTATATCTTCCCGTCTCCTAATCGGTTCCATTTTATACTTAGTGATACTTTATACTTAGTGATACTGTCTCTCCCCCCTCTCTCTCTCTCTCTCTCTCTCTCTCTCTCTCTCTCTCTCTCTCTCTCTCTCTCTCTCTCTCTCTCTCTCTCTCTCTCTCTCTCCCCTTGATATGTATGACTATGAAGCCCCAGTGGCGTTTCTATTGCTCATCTAATTAATGCATGCGTGTATAGATATGTATCTACTTATTACTCTAACCTGAAAATTGTTAGTCTATATCTGCTTCAAACTGTCTGCAGAAGCACTGTGGAAAAGTTGAAATTTAACTTAGATGATAGCACTCAACAAGGGCTATTAAAAATGTTGTTACAAATATTACTCTTAATTAATAATCACACAGTGCTCATCTGTTATTAATACATGTAAATCATAATAATATTACTCTTAATTAATAATTGCAGTGTTCTTCTGCCATCAATCAATTATTACACTATTTTATTATTAATTAGTTGCTATGATATTTAAAATTAATATCAAATTATATTAATATTTTATTTATACATAACCAAACAGATTGTAATGTTTATCAACTGCAATATCACTGGGAGTGCCCATGTGCACAAGTCCCCATGCACAGTTATCTGAATAAATAAAAAAAAAAAAGGAGCCAATGAAGAAACAACCAACAGCAGCAGAGGCAGCCCTGACGACCAGTGTCTTGGAGTCCATCAAGGAATCCATCGGAGGCATAGTTGAACAGATAATGCAGGAGCAAAGGAACAGTGACGATTGGCTGCAAAGGGAGGAGCGGGCGCACGGAATAGAAGTGGAGGAAGAAGGCTCGAGGGAGACAAGGAGCGATACGAGCACGGGCAAGAAGAGAAAGGTAGACGACGAAGGGAATCACGAGGGCAAGGATCAAAGGGGCAAGGAAGAGTGAGAGAGGGAGAAGCAACGAATGGATGCGGGAGCCGGAAGAAACGCGTCCCGGTCCACTCGTGGCTGGTGGAGCCCACAGGAGTCATCCAAATGCGAGCAGGACCAGTGATGGTCAGCCAAGGGTATGCTCTTTGATTCGATGGCCAGACAGAGAGGAGCTACAAGGACTTCATAGTGCAGTCTCAGGAGTACATGGGGCAAAACGCCATGGGGCCTGATAAGAAAATTATATTACTGATAGACTCATGCTAAGGCGAGAGAGTTAAGTACCACTTAAGAAGGTACCTCAATGTGTACCCAGATGCAGAAGCGGCATGTTCGTGTATGACGAACCACCCACTAAGGTATTGTGGGCGCGAATGAGGGAAGGAAGGCAAATCTATGATGCGGACATCCAAGGACGCGATGGACTGCAGGTGCAGCTGATGGAAGTGTGGGAAGGACTGATACGGGAGGCAAGGAAGGATCGCGACTCTGAAATCAGACTGATCAAGGATGCCGTAGGTCGACTGCTCGTGGACATGTCATGCGAGTTCAGAGTGATGTCCCAAATGAAAGTGAGTATAACAGGAAGCCCCTGTGGAGCACCGGCTCTCATAAGGTACATCGCAAAGCAGTGGGCAGTATCCAAACATGGGATGCGCGGGCAAGAACTGACACAGGTCGTGGCTCTTCAAGGGAAGCCAGAGGCAATCGAGGTGAAACAGAGCGTGAAAAGGCAAAGGAAAGGGAGACAGGGTCAGAACTATGTCAATTGTGTCTTCATAGACATTCACTCAAGGTTTGCCGGAGCTTCGCAAGGCTAGGGAGTAAGGAGCATCTTGGGGTGGCTGCAAAGTTTCAGGTATGCTTCTGGTGCCTAAAGAAGGGACACAGAGTACCCACGTGCCGAGAAAGGAAGCCATGTGAGGTATGTGAGAGTGATTCGCACGCGACGCTCTTGCACAACGATTATGACAGTAGGTCTACTGGAAGGACTAGTGGACGAGACAGCCGAAGGGACCAGCAACCATCATGCCAAGGAGGAGACATACGGTGCGAGCAAGAATGAGAAGACCATGATTAAGAGAGACAACAACGGTCAGAACAAAGAAGTGATACGCAGGCAGAAGTGAAGATCACAGCCACTAACTATGCCAGACGGTCCAGGGACTGACAACAGGAGAAGGGGACAGTTGCCTTGCCAATAGTGGAAGTATACGTCAGGACGGGAGATACGAATGTCACACAGAGTGGGTGGGTCAAAACCCTAGCCCTTCTGGACTGCGGGAGTGACCATACATTCTGCTCACGCAGCCTGATAGACAAGACCAGTATCCCCGGAGTACCGATACAGGTAGATGTCAATACCATCGACCACGCATGGCAGTGGGACACGTGAATGGTGGACCTGTGGGTAATAGCAGCAAAGGCTAGACGCCCGAAGGAGCAGAGGCTCTACCAAGACATAATGGTCACCAGCCTGCTAAGGGGAATAACTGATTGCATTGCCAGAAGGGAAGAGATCTGCCGATGGAAGCACCTGGCCTCCTCAGGGGAATCATACATGAACTACAAGGAGAACTCCGAGGTGGAAATCCTCAAAGGACTTGACCACCCACGGGCCCTACTTTTGCTTGAGGTCAGGTGGGGGTGTAACGGGGAACCTTTCACGTTGAGGACAGTTAGGCTGAATGGTACAGGGTGCAATGCTGCCCAGGGACACAACGGAAACGGCGACGAGCCTCACTGCCACAGCCGAGCTGCCAAGATCAACAAGTGGCAATGAGTCTTTGGAGCTAAGAGTACAACGGTTCTGGGAGCTGGATGAGCCTACGGCAAAGGAGGCTCAGGAGGGAGAGGGGCTGTCGCTGTTGGACTAGTATGTCTTGAGCCTGTGGGACAGTCATGTACGCAGGAGCAGAAATCACTACATACTGCTGATCCCATTCTAAAACAGTCATCGTCGCCTCAGGTCAACAATTGGAGATCAGTTCGTCACAGATTGGATTCACTAAGGAACAGGCTCAGGAAGGATAGGGAGTTGGGAAACGCTTACAGGGCGGAAATCCAAAAATTCTTGACGGCGGGGTAAGTGGAACGAGTGTCGGGTCAAGACCTCTGACTAGGTGGGCAGCGGATCTGGTGCCTATTTCATCATCCGGTACTGAATCTCAGCAAATCGGGGAAGGTGCGCATTGTGTTTGACTGCGCTGCGACTCATCAAGGCTTGTCTTTGAACTCACAAGCCCTACAAGGGCCAAATTTAAACAATAAGCTCATCGGGATTCTTCTTCGGTTCCGACAGGGCAGAGTGGCAGTGACGGCAGACATAGAGGCCATGTTTTATCAGGTGAAAGCGGCGAAGAACGAAAGGGACACTTTACGTTTCATATGGGAGAAGGACGATTGAGACCAAGCTCCTATTGAAGTGTTCCGGATGACAAACCAGTTGTTTGGGGGGGGGGGGGGGAGTCTGGCCTGTGCGGCTTACACCCTACGGCAAACGTTTAGCGATGTGGCAGTGAGGGAAACCGTTTAAAATTTCTATGTCGACGACCTTCTGAATTCTGTGGACAACGAGGACCAGGCAGTGACCATAGCCACACAGTTGATGAACCTAATAAGTAAAGGAGAATTTTGCCTTACGAAATGGTCGAGCAATGTGTGTTCAGAAATATTTATGTAACCTATGTGAGGCCAAAACTCGAATATGCTGCCCCCTTTTGGAATCCACACTTGAAAAAGCACATAGCTAAGCTTGAAAAAGTTCAGAGACATGCCACGAAACTGGTGCCAGAAATACGCAATCTCACTTATGATGAGAGGCTGAGGGAATTAGACTTACCATCACTCGAAGCTAGAAGATTGAGGGGGGATATGGTGATAGTCTTTAAATTCCTTCATGGTTATGATAGAGTGGATAGGGATCGATATTTTGATATGGCTGGCTCTAGAGCTAGAGGTCATAGTTTGAAGCTTCGTAAGAAAACTTCTTTGCAGGATGTAAGGAAATACTTTTTCAGTGTAAGAGTAGTTGATAATTGGAATTGGCTAAGTGAGGAGGTAGTTAATGGTATCTCAATCCATAGTTTTAAGGACAGGTATGATAAGTATCACTAAGTATAAAATGGAACCGATCAGGAGACGGGAAGATACGAGCTTTGGGCTCTTTCCCGTAAACACAATTAGGTAAGTACAATTAGGTAAGTACAGAAGAAGGAGCTTCGTGAGTGTGGGACGTGGTCTGAAATACTAACAGCTGAGTAACCGGAAGGAAGGCACTGGGAGTGATATGGAACCAAGCAAAGGACAGGATTGCAGTATGAGTGGAGCTCAAATTTTAAGCATTCACTAGACGAAGCATATTAGCAACTGTCAGTGCCATCTACGACCCTCTCAGAATACTGGCATAATTTGTAATCCATGCCAAGATCACCTTCCAGGAAGAGTTCTGGACTGGTAATCGATGGGACGAACCTATCAGCAAACAAGGTCAATGGGATTGGAAGGAATGGATGCACAATTTACCACGGTTAAGGGCGTTCGTAATACCCAGACAATATTGCAACGGGGCTATGGGAGAACTGAAGTGAGTGGAATTACACACCTTCACCGATGTGTCCCAGTTGGCGTATGGCACTGCCAGCTACCTGCGCTCCATTGACACTGAGGACAAGGTAAGCGTGTCCTTTATTCTTGGTAAGACACGTCATATGCCCTCGGCACTTAATCCAGCAGACAACGTATTGCAGGGCCTCTCGAGCCACACCATGATGGCGAGGAGCAGGTGGATCAATGGACCGGACTTCCTAGTCTACCCAAGGAAGTATTGGCCTCTTGAGAACACTCTGCCGACAGAAGACAGAGAAGATATGGATCTGCGATCGCCCTTATCGCTAACAGCGTTGGTAGCTGAGACTCTACCATCGGCTTGTCAACGCCTCTGGAACCAGTTGTCCAGTTGGGATAAATTATTGAGGTCGGTGGCCTGGCTATGGAGGTTCATCGAGTGGCGCTACCCCAGGCTGGCCTCTCTGGCGAACGATCATAACTACATCAGCACGGACGAGTTGCACATGGCTGAACGTTGGGTTATCAAGGCCGTGCAAAAGGAAAGTTATGGGAAGGCAGTCAAAGCTCTCCAGAGCAGCAAGCCACTCACCATGACCTGCTGGATATTCTACTTGGATTTGAAAGGTTTAGCAGGTGTGGGTAGTCACCTACGTAAAGCCGTGGTGACACAGGACATATAATACCCAATTCTCCTCCCTAACTACCATCCAGTTACTACCCTCGTTGTCCAGCGCGTACATGACACATGGGGAGGGAGTATACGATCGCTTCACTGAGAGAAAAGTATTGAGTCCCACAGGTGCGGTGGCTTGTCGATATTATGTAAGCTGGTTTTAATGATTATCTGAACACAGTTATAAAAAAACAATGCAAATACTCTGTGACTTGGAAAATGCACTTAGCACGATATATTGAAATATGGAAAATGAATGATAAAAGCTAAAAATAAATAGATGGCAGTCACAAAAGAGTTCTAAAATTACCATGTGACCAGACTTCAAGCAGCTAAGCACTGGTCATATAGTCTTCAATAAGCAAGAGTAATTAGCATTTAAAATATTTTTGCATTTATCCTTAATTGCAGTGACTGAAAATTAGTATTTCAGTTTTATTATCATCTCTCATAAACATTTTCATTCTCAATAAAAGCATTGCATCAGCAAAGGGGAAAGGGAGATAAACCACTGAATTAATATTTGCCTTTTAACAAAGTTAAAAGTTAACCATGCAAAACTAAGTTATAAACAATAAGCTATTTAATGTAGGGAATTAAGAGGACCGCCTAAGCGTAGTAGTAGAATGCTCGACTTGGCAGTTGATGGGGTATCCAGCCTCAATTCCCAGCTTCAATATGTCTGAGTCCCACCCCGAAGTGGGGATTGATAATGACACACAAAAATTAAAGAAAATTGCATGAAATTAGGCATCAGACGCCATCTTTCGAAAAATGTACAAAGCGAAAGTAGTTAAATTGCAAATATGAAAAAGACTGCCTCAAACAGAAGATGTTTGCCCAATTACCCTGTGAATAACCCGAGAAGTGTGTTTGGAAAAGAGAATTGTTATGACTGTATCCCCAATGAGCTATGGGGAATGACTGAGGAGAATTGGCTTCTGGTGCTTGTATGTGCTTTGACTTTGCCACCATTCTTACAAAAGGGGTTGCGAACTTTGCATAAGTGTGCATAATCGCATTTCTGTAAACTATAAAGGCATGAATTGACATGCAAAAGCCATCTATTAATTCAAAATAATACTAAATTACAAACAAGGTCTTATAATACCCGCCAAGAAAATCGTCTAAATTATTGCTAAATAAGTATTTTAATTAGAACATCATTTTAATTTATAAGGTGTTTCAGTCATATAAAATCAAAGGGAGTTCTTAATTAAATGTATAGATGTTTGGAAAGGCATAATTTAATATATATAATATTTTCCTCTATTGAAATATATCTTTAATTACAAATTAATAAATATTGTGGTATTTAGCTTCTATAATAATTAATTATAATTCCATATCATACGGATTCATGAAAATATATAATCGACGCAAGGGAGATTTCACGTCTATTTACCATATTTGATTATAGCTAAATCTCTCTCTCTCTCTCTCTCTCTCTCCTCTCTCTCTCTCGTAAAGTCTTTACTTTCAACTAGCTTTTTTCCCCATTCAGTCCACCTCATAATAATCAATTTCATCACCAAATACCATGCTTAGGTTGGGTATGATAAGTGTCGCTGGGTATAAAATGGAACCGATCAGGAGACGGAAAGATACGAGCTTTGGGCTCTTTCCCGTAAACACAATTAGGTAATCACAATTAGGTAATCACACACACACACACACGCACAAGCGAAACTGGTGCCAAAAATATGCAATCTCAGTTATGATGAGAGGCTTAGGGAATTAGACTTACCATCACTTGAAGCTAGAAGATTGAGGGGGAATATGGTAACGGTCTTTAGATTCCTTCATGGTTTTGATAGAGTGGATAGGGATCAATATTTTGATAAGGCTGGCACTAGAACTAGAGGTCATACTTTGAAATTCGTGAGAAAACTTCTTTGCAGGATGCAAAGAAGTACTTTTTTAGTGTAAGGGTAGTTGATAATTGTAGTTCGTTAATGCTAACTCAATCCATAGTTTTAAGGACGGGTATGATAAGTATCACTAAGTACAAAATGGAACCGATCAGGACACTGGAAGATACGAGCTTTGGGCTTTTTCCCATAAGCACAATTAGGTTATCACAATTAGGTAATCACACACACAAGATGTCATACATTTCTTGTACAGATTTGTTGTAAAATAAGGTTCTCCAGTCAATAACTGCAAAAAGCTCATTCATTTTGATGTAATCTCCTTTCAGAAATATTTATGTAACCAATGTGAGGCCAAAACTCGAATATGCAGCCCCCTTTTGGAATCCGCACTTGAAAAAGCACATAGCTAAGCTTGAAAAAGTTCAAAGACATGCCACGAAACTGGTGCCAGAAATGCGCAATCTCAGTTATGATGAGAGGCTGAGGGAATTAGACTTACCATCACTCGAAGCTAGAAGAGTGAGGGGGGATATGGTGATAGTCTTTAAATTCCTTCATGGTTATGATAGAGTGGATAGGGATCGATTTTTTGATATGGCTGGCTCTAGAACTAGAGGTCATAGTTTGAAGCTTCGTAAGAAAACTTCTTTGCAGGATGTAAGAAAATACTTTTTCAGTGTAAGAGTAGTTGATAATTGGAATTGGCTAAGCGAGGAGGTAGTTAATGCTATCTCAATCCATAGTTTTAAGGACAGGTATGATAAGTATCACTAAGTCTAAAATGGAACCGATCAGGAGACGGGAAGATACGAGCTTTGGGCTCTTTGCCGTAAACACAATTAGGTAATCACAATTAGGTAATTACAACATTCACCAACTAGGTAAATATTTTAGAGAGGGAAAGCAAAGACCAACAAAAGTAACCTTTGAGAGAAGAGACATATGTAGAGGAATATTGATGAGGAAAATTAAAGTCTAAAAGACCTTCAAGAATTCATAGAAGTGTTCATTAGACGATACAGAACACAGGAAGAGATGGTAAGGATCAAAAACTTGTTGCAAGAGGCTAGAAGGTTAAATGAGGATAGAAATGAGGAAGAGAAGAATAATTTTCATTTCAAAGTTCTTTCAGAAAAAAGAGGAGATAACGAAGATAATGACAGAAGATCAGGGGATGGGGTCTCATTAAGATTGTTATACACAAATGCTGATGGATTAGCTGGTAAGGCAGTAGAATTAAAAGATAGGATTCACAACAGTAAGGTAGATATAGTAGCAGTTACAGAGACTATGTTGAGTGAGGTCATTAACAGTGTCACAGTGTTTCCTAAGGGCTTCAGAATATTAACGGTTGAAAGATCTGAGAGGACTGGTGGTGGGATAGCACTGTTCATGAGTGAAAGGATTCAAGTTGAAGAAATAAACTTGGTTACAGAAATTGAGTTCAAGGAATTTCTTGTTGCTCACATAAATACTGGGTCAGAGAGCATTATAATAACTGTTGTATATAACCCACCAAGGAACCAACATAGGCTAGAAATTTATGAGGAAAGTTATATAAGTACTATTGAAGTCATAAACTCAGTTGTTAACATGGCACGGAAAAATAAAATGTAGGATTTTGTTATGGGAGATTTTAATCATAAAGAGATAGATTGGAATAATCTTGACCCACACAGTGATGAGGACTCATTCGGGGCAAGATTCCTAGATTGAGTACAAGGGAATTTCCTACACCAACATGTAATGGAACCAACGAGGGCCAGGGTTGAGGATGAACCATCACTACTTTAGCTAGTATTCACAGATAACATGTTGGATATTGAAAAAATTGAGTATGAACCACCAATTGGAAAGAGTGACCACTGTGTGTTGTTGATGGAGGATATCATTGAAGATATTCTGCCTGAGAGTAGAGGCACTGAGGACAAGAGGAGGAACTATCCGAAAGGAGATTACATCAAAATGAATGAGCATTTTGCAGTTATTGACTGAAGCCTTTATTTTCCTGCAAATCTGTACAATAAATGTACGACATCTTTTGTGAGAAATATGGGAAGATAACAGATTGCTGCATACCTTTCACCAAAGTAGGTGCAATTCATTCCAGAGAGAAATGGTTCGATAATGAGTGCAAAAGAGCTAAGGAGTGGAGAGAAAAATGCTGGAAAAGGTATAGGAGGAGAAAAAACATAAACGTCTGGCAGACCTACAAAAGAGCAAGACATGATAACCTAAGTAAAAGAAGAGAGGCAGAGAGAGAAAGGGACATCACCAGGAAGGCTAAAGAAAATCCCAAGTTTTTCCACAGCTTTATCAGAGGAAAACTAAAGGTAAAAAAAAGATTTTAAGGCTTAAGAGGGCGGGTGAAAGCATCACTGAGATGGATGTAGAGATCTGTAAATAATTGAACAAGAAGTTTCAGTCAGTATTTACAATAGAAAATACCCCAACCCTTCTGATTGCAGTGATAGAAGCTCATGGGCCAGCATTAAAGAACATCATCACTTCAGCCACAGAGGTATGCAAAGCGCTGAAGGAGATAGATGTCCATAAAGCTACAGGTCCTGATAATATATCCCCTCAAGTACTTAAAAAATGCACAAACTCAATGTCAGTAGCACTAATTATCATATTTAAAAAGTCACTGGAGTCAGGGGAGATTCCAAGATGCTGGAAACAAGCGAACGTGATACCTATCTTCAAAGAGGGAAGTAGGGATACGACTCTCAATTAGACCAGCTTCCTTGACCAGCATAGTTTGCAAAGTTATGGAGAAACTACTAAGGAAACATATCTCTCTTCACTTGGAATCCTTCAACTTTTTGTCAGTGAGACAACATGGCTTCACAAAAGGTAGATCAATAGTAACAAACTTATTAGTATGTTATGATGAGGAAAGCCGAATCTTTCATGAAAGAGAGGGCTGGGCAGATTACATATTCCTAAACTTCCAGAAAGCATTTGACACTGTCGCACACGGGAGACTTATTAAAAAGCTACAAGCAATGGCTAGAATAGGTGGAAATATCTTAGAATGTATAAAAACTTACTTAGAAGGAAGGGAGCAGAGGGTTAGAGTATGACACTCAGTGTCTGAATGGATAAGAGTTAGTAGTGGAGTTTCACAGGGGTCAGTTTTAGGGCCACTTTTGTTCCTTGTATATATAAATGACCTACCAGAGTCTGTAAATTCATTCATGAATATGATTGCAGATGATGCAAAGATTGTGAAGAAAGTAGGAAACGAGAACAATGGTAGAGAACTTCAGGAAGATCTAAGTAGTCTGCACGAGTGGTCAGAAAAGTGGCAAATGAAATTCAATACTTCAATATGTAAGGTAATGAGAATGGGTACAAGTGCAAGAAGGCCCAAGCTTGAATACTCTTTGGCAGGAGTACAACTTCAAGAGCCGGAGAATGAGAGAGATCTAGGAGTAAACATACTGGCAGATTTGTCTCCAGAATGTAAGGGTAGCCTTCAGGCACATGGGCAAGGAAATATTCAGAAATATTTATGTAACCTATGTGAGACCAAAAGTTGAATATGCATCCCCCTTTTGGAATCCGCACTTCAAAAAACACGTAGCTAAGCTTGAAAAAGTTCAAAAGACATGCCACGAAGCTGGTACCAGCTCAAATCTAGAAGATTGAGGAGGAATATGGTGACAGTCTTTAAATTTCTTCATGGTTATGATAGAGTGGATAGGGATCGATATATTGATATGGCTGGCTCTAGAATTAGAGGTCATAGTTTGAAGCTTCATAAGAAAACTTCTTTGCAGGATGTAAGGAAGTACTTTCTTAGTGTAAAAGTAGTTGATATTTGGAATTCGCTAAGTGAGGAGGTAGTAAATGCTAACTCAATCCATAGCTTTATGGCAAAGTATGATGAGTATCACTAAGTAGAAAATAGAACCGATCAGGAGACGGGAAGATACGACTCTTGGGCTCTTTCCCGTGAACACAATTAGGTAATCACAATTACGTAATGTAAGGTTTACTTCAAAATGTAAGGTAATGAGAATGGTTACAAGTGCAAGAAGTACCAAGTTTGACTACTCGGTGGCAGGAGTACAACTTCAAGAGACGGAAAATGAGAGATCTAGGAGTAAACATACTGGGATATTTGTCTCCAGAAATACATATAAATGACATAGTAAGGGCAGCATATGCTTTCTTATCAAATGTAAGGGTAGCCTCCATGCACATGGACAAGAAATATGATGATTCAGTCTTACGTCTCGAACTCCCTTTTCTACTAAGGGCTAGGACGGATGCCTTCTTGCGAGGGGCTTGTTTTGGCATGTGTAATCGTTACCCTGAGTGTATTCCCTTACTAACCTCAGTCTGTGACAGGGCGCGAACCCTCGACCTGCCGACATAGAGTCGCAGACGCCACCATTTAGCAGGAGAGAAAGGAAATAGAAAAACGAATAAAGAAACTGGAAGGGGAAAAGAGTGAACTAGAAACCAGAATTTCTAAACAAGAAGATAAAAAAAAACAGTTGAAAGACAACCTAAATGAATTAGATGTTAGTTCACTGCTCTCTTCTGAGAGAGACGAGATTGCAGCTTGGAATGTCCAAATTAAGGAAAATATTGAACAGTTTAGAAAAGAGTTCCAGGAGTTGAATATAGAACATGATGCCATGAAAACTTCCTTTGCTGAGGCATAAAGGGGAATGTGGCAGTAAAAGAGGCTGTAAAGGTGGTGGCACCGGAAAACATACAAACAGTTGACTATAAAGAGACATTAATCAAAAAAATCAAAGACGTTGTGATGGAAAGGGCAAATCCAATGATTAAACAGGCCCTTGATAAAGAGAAGACAGTGGTAATCTTAGGCATAAGCGAATCCCAGGAGCCAACATGGCAGGGGAGACTTGAAGAAAATAAAGCTCGGGTTGTAGACCTGATAAGAAAGCTTGGAGTAGTTTGTGGTCCTGAGGATATTGTAAGCATTCACCAACAAGGCAAATATTTGAGGGAAGGAAAGCCGAGACCAACAAAAGTAACCTTTGAGAGAGGGGAAACATGTAGGGATATATTGTTGAGAAAAAAAAGTCTAAAAGACCTTTAAGAATTCAAAAACGTGTTCTTTAGACGATACAGAACACAGGAAGAGATGGGAAAGATCAAAAACTTGTTGCAAGAGGCAAGAAGGTTAAATGAGGAAAGAAGTGAAGAAGAGAAGAAAAATTTTCATTTCAGAGTTCTTCCAGACAAAGGGGAGATAAAGAAGATAATGACAGAAGATCAGGGGATGGGGTCTCATTAAGATTGTTATACACAAATGCTGATGAATTAGCTGGTAAGGCAGTAGAATTAAAAGATGGGATTCACAACAATAAGGCAGATATAGTAGCAATTACAGAGACTAAGTTGAGTGAGGACATAAACAGTGTCACAGTTTTTCCTAAGGGCTTAAGAATATTAAGGGTTGAAAGATCTGAGAGGACTGGTGGTGGGATAGCACTGCTCATAAGTGAAAGGATTCAAGTTGAAGAAATAAACTTGGCAATAGAAAGTGAATTCAAGGAATTTCTTGTTGCTCGCATAAATACTCTGTCAGAGAGCATTATAATAACTGTTGTATATAACCCACCAAGGATCCAACATAGGCTAGAAGTTTATGAGGAAAGTCATATAGGTACTATTGAAGTCATAAACTCAGTTGTTAACATGGCACGGGAGAGAAAATGTAGGATTTTGATATGGGAGATTTTAATCAAAAAGGGATAGCTTGGATAAATCTTGACCCACACAGTGGTGAGGACTCATTTAGGGCAAGATTCATAGATTGAATACAAGGGAAATTCCTACACCAACATGTAATGGAACCAACGAGGGCCCAGGGTGGGGATGAGCCATCACTACTTGATCTAGTGTTCACAGATAATACGTTGGATATTGAAAAAATTGAGTATGAACCACCAATTGGAAAGAGTGACCACTGTGTGTTGTTGATGGAGGATATCATTGAAGATATTCTGCCTGAGAGCAGAGGCACTGAGGACATGAGGAGGAACTATCCGAAAGGAGATTACATCAAAATGAATGAGCTTTTTGCAGTTATTGACTGGAGAACCTTATTTATAACAAATCTGTACAAGAAATGTATGACATCTTTTGTGAGAAATATGGAAAGATAGTAGATTGCTGCATACCTTTCACCAAAGTAGGTGTAATTCATGCCAGAGAAAAAAATTTCGAAAATGAGTGTAAAAGAGCTAAGGAGTGGAGAGACAAATGCTGGAAAAGGTATAGGAGGAGAAAAAACATAAATGCCTGGCAAACCTACAAAAGAGCAAGAAATGACTACCTAAGTAAAAGAAGAGAGGCAGAAAGAGACTATGAGAGGGACATCACCAGGAAGGCTAAAGAAAATCCCAAGCTTCTCCACAGCTTTATCAGAGGAAAACTGAAGGTAAAAGAACAGGTTTTAAGGCTTAAAAAGAGACGATGGAAGCATCACTGAGACGGATGAAGAGACCTGAAAAGAATTGAACAAGGAGTTTCAGTCAGAATTTACAGTAGAAAATACCTCACCCCCTCAGATTGCAGAGACAGAAGCTCATGGGCCTGTATTAGAGAATATTAACCTTACAGCCACAGAGGTATGCAAGGCGCTGATGGAGTTAGATGTTCATGAAGCTACAGGTCCTGATGACATATCCCCTCATGTACTTAAAAAATGTGCAAAGCTCAATATCAGTGGCACTAAGTGATTACCTAATTGTGATTACCTAATTGTGTTTACGGGAAAGACCCAAAGCTCGTATCTTCCCGTCTCCTCATCGGTTCCATTTTATACTTAGTGATGCTTATCATACCTCTCCTTAAAACTATGGATTGAGATAGCATTAACTACCTCCTTGCTTAGCGAATTCCAATTATCAACTACTCTTACACTGAAAAAGTATTTCCTTACATCCTGCAAAGAAGCTTTCTTACCAAGCTTCAAACTATGACCTCTAGTTCTAGAGCCTGCCATATCAAAATATCGATCCCTATCCACTCTATCATAACCATGAAGGAATTTAAAGACTGTCACCATATCCCCCCTCACTCTTCTAGCTTTGAGTGATGGTAAGTCTAATTCCCTCAGCCTTTCATCATAACTGAGATTGCGTATTTCTGGCACCAGTTTCGTGGCATGTCTTTGAACTTTTTCAAGCTTAGCTATATGCTTTTTCAAGTGCGGATTCCAAAAGGGGGCTGCATATTCGAGTTTTGGCCTCACATAGGCTACATAAGAATCATAAGTATCATATTTAAAAAGTCACTGGGTTCAGGGGAGATTCCAAGATGCTGGAAACAAACAAGCATGATACCTATCTTCAAAAAGGGAAGGAGGGACACGGCTCTGAACTTTTTTTTTTTTTTAATTCTCCACACACGGATGGGTGGAACGGGTCATGGAGGACCTATAGGGTGGTCGCCAACTGGCACAGGCCCCAACCCCCCACTGTGGTGCCCAGTCACAGCAGTAACCTCCCCAGTAAACAGCTTAAACCCTCTTGCCTGGACGAGGCGCGATCCGTCGACCTCGCAAATGCGATGCCTGCGCGTTACCACTGTACTAGCCAGGAGGCTCGGCTCTGAACTATAGACCAGTTTCCTTGACCAGCATAGTTTGCAAAGTTATGGAGAAGCTACTAAGGAAACATATCTCTCTTCACTTGGAATCCTTCAACTTTTTGTCAGTGAGGCAACATGGCTTCAGAGAAGGTAGATCAACAGTAACAAACTTATTAGTATTTTATGATGAGGTAAGCCGAATCTTACAGGAAAGAGAGGGCTGGGCAGATTGCATATCCCTAGACTTCCAGAAAGCGTTTGACACTGTTCCACATGGAAGACTTATTAGGAAACTGCAAGCAATGGCTAGAATAGGTGGAAATGTTATGGAATGGATAAAAACCTACTTAGAAGGAAGGGAACAGAGGGTTAGAGTAAGACACTCAGTGTCTGAATGGAGAAGAGTTAGTATTGGAGTTCCACAGGATTCAATTTTAGGGCCACTTTTGTTCCTTGTATATGTAAATGACCTACCAGAGTCTGTAAATTCATTCATGAATTTGTTTACAGATGATGCAAAGATTGTGAAGAAAGTAAGAAACGAGAACAATGGTAGAGAACTTCAGGAAGATCTAAATAGTCTGCATGAGTGGTCAGAAAAGTGGCTAATGAAATTCAATACTTCAAAATGTAAGGTAATGAGAATGGGTGCAAGTGCAAGAAGGCCCAAGCTTGATTACTCGGTGGCTGGAGTACAACTTCAAGAGACAGAAAATGAGAGAGATCTTGGAGTAAACATACTGGCAGATTTGTCTCCAGAAATACATATAAATGGCATAGTAAGAGCAGCATATGCATTCTTATCAAATGTAAGGGTAGCCTTCAGGCACATGGACAAGGAAATGTTCAGAAATATTTATGTAATATATGTGAGGACAAAACTCGAATACACAGCCCCCTTTTAGAATCCGCACTTGAAAAAGCACATAGCTAAGCTTGAAAAATTCAAAGACATGCCACGAAACTGGTGCCAGAAATACGCAATCTCAGTTATGATGAGAGGCTGAGGGAATTAGACTTACCATCACTCGAAGCTAGAAGATTGAGGGGGATATGGTGACAGTCTTTAAATTCCTTCATGGTTATGATAGAGTGGATAGGGATCGATATTTTGATATGGCAGGTTCTAGAACTAGAGGTCACAGTTTGAAGCTTCGTAAGAAGATTTCTTTGCAGGATGTAAGAAAATACTTTTTCAATGTAAGAGTAGTTGATAATTGGAATCCTCTAAGCGAGGAGGTAGTTAATGCTATCTCAATCCATAGTTTTAAGGACAGGTATGACAAGTATCACTAAGTACAAAATGGAACCGATCAGGAGACGGGAAGATACGAGCTTTGGGCTCTTTCCCGTAAGCACAATATGATAATTATAATTAGGTAATTACTATGTTCAGAAAAATTTATGTAGCCTATTTGAGCCAAAACTTGAATATGCAGCCCCCTTTTGGAATCCGTACTTGAAAAGGTACGTAGCTAAGCTTGAAAACATTCAAAGACATGCCACGAAACTGGTTCCAGAAATACGCAATCTCAGTTATGATGAGAGGCTGAGGGAATTAGACTTACCATCACTCGAAGCTAGAAAATTGAGGGGGGATATGGTGACGTTCTTTAAATTCCTTCATTGCTATGATAGAGTGGATAGGGATCGATATTTTGATATGGCTGGCTCTAGAACTAGAGGTCATACTTTGAAGCTTCGTAAGAAAACTTCTCTGCAGGATGAAAGGAAGTACTTCTTTAGTGTAAGAGTAGTTGAAAATTGGAATTTGCTAAGCCAAGAGGTACTTAAGGCTAACTCAATCCATAGTTTTAAGGACAAGTATGATAAGTATCACTAAGTACAAAATAGAACCGATCAGGAGACGGGAAGATACGAGCTTTGGGCTCTTTCCCGTAAGCACAATTAGGTATTCACAATTAGGTGAGGCAACATGGCTTCAGAGAATGTAGATCAACAGTAACAAACTTATTAGAATTTTATGATGAGGTAAGCCAAATCTTACAGGAAAGAGAGGGCCGGGCAGATTGCATATTCCTAGACTTCCAGAAAGCGTTTGACACTGTTCCACATGGAAGACTTATTAGGAAGCTGCAATCAATGGCTAGAATAGGTGGAAATGTTTTGGAATGGATAAAAACTTACTTAGAAGGAAGGGAACAGAGGGTTAGAGTAAGACACTCAGTGTCTGAATGGAGAAGAGTTAGTAGTGGAGTTCCACAGGGTTCAGTTTTAGGGCCACTTTTGTTCCTTGTATATGTAAATGACCTACCAGAGTCTGTAAATTCATTCATGAATATGTTTGCAGATGATGCAAAGATTGTGAAGAAAGTAAAAAACGAGAACAATGGTAGAGAACTTCAGGAGGATCTAAATAATCTGCATGAGTGGTCAGAAAAGTGGCTAATGAAATTCAATACTTCAAAATGTAAGGTAATGAGAATGGGTACAAGTGCAAGAAGGCCCAAGCTTGACTACTCGGTGGCTGGAGTACAACTTCAAGAGACAGAAAATGAGAGAGATCTAGGAGTAAACATACTGGCAGATTTGTCTCCAGAAATACATATAAATGGCATAGTAAGGGCAGCATATGCATTCTTATCAAATGTAAGGATAGCCTTCAGGCACATGGACAAGGAAATGTTCAGAAATATTTATGTAACCTATGTGAGGCCAAAACTGGAATATGCAGCCCCCTTTTGGAATCCGCACTTGAAAAAGCACATAGCTAAGCTTGAAAAAGTTCAAAGACATGCCACGAAACTGGTGCCAGAAATGCGCAATTTCAGTTATGATGAGAGGCTGAGGGAATTAGACTTACCATCACTCGAAGCTAGAAGAGTGAGGGGGGATATGGTGACAGTCTTTAAATTCCTTCATGGTTATGATAGAGTGGATAGGGATCGATATTTTGATATGGCTGGCTCTAGAACTAGAGGTCATAGTTTGAAGCTTAGTAAGAAAACTTCTTTGCAGGATGTAAGAAAATACTTTTTCAGTGTAAGAGTAGTTGATAATTGGAATTCGCTAAGCGAAGAGGTAGTTAATGCTATCTCAATCCATAGTTTTAAGGACAGGTATGATAAGTATCACTAAGTATAAAATGGAACCGATCAGGAGACGGGAAGATACGAGCTTTGGGCTCTTTCCCGTAAACACAATTAGGTAATCACAATTAGGTAGTCATGAGACGGGAAGATACGAGCTTTGGGCTCTTTCCCGTAAACACAATTAGGTAATCACAATTAGGTAATCACATCTTTGTGTCATATTTGGATTATTTAATTAGTAATCATTTCCTATTTACTTGATACTGATGGATCCATACTCGTTTGTCATTATCTTCCTCTTTTTTTTTTTTATGATTGTGACACCAGGACGGGCCAAAAAAATAAAATAACATAAATCTACCCTCGTCGGGCCTGGGCACGAAGAAAACATAGAGAGAGAAATAGAGATGGGGAGTATTGTAACTTGTCAGATGTGAAGGGATAATAAGACATGTGTAACGAATATCTAAAAATATTTGGTGTTGATGTAGGCATAGAAAGAGAACCGTGCTTTATTCCCCTCATTCTTCCCTGTAAGTAATATACATTAAAATTTCCTCTTACTGTTCACACGGCAACAGAGACCAAGTTGCCTATACATGATCTCATTAGGTTAATGCCCCTTTTTGGGGCTTACTCTGTTCAGTATGTCATTATGGTTAGAATATTCGTTTTGTCCACAAAATTCTGCGATGTAAGTATAATAAAACATATCAAACAATTGGGGAAAGTTTAAAAACCTGGTGCCAAATACGTAATCTAATTTATGAGGAAGGGCTGAGGGAGTTAGACTTACCACCACTCGAGGATAGAAATAAACGGAGACATATGGTAACGGTTTTTAAATCGTTTTAAACACTCTGTCAAAACCATTTTCATGGTTTCTATAGAGTGGAGGGGGAGCAGTATTTATATGGGTGGCTAAAGTGTCGTAGAGTTATTCCACCGCTGCCCACCAGTTTGACGTGAAGTTGGTTACTATTCCACCGCGTGTCACCAGTTGTCGTGATGAGTTCTTCTCACTACGTTAATATTAGTACCAGAAGGGTGCAAGGTAAGAATGGACAAGCAGTGGTTCCTTTATCTTAGTTTATTCTAACATCTTCGACGCCTCTATGCCCCCCACCCTATGACTATCGAGATCTAAGATCTATTCGTGCCCCTGGTACTATTCTGACTAACTGTCGCTCTCTGACTGCTTTCTGGCTGCCATGGGGATGCTTGAAATACCCCAAAGGGCAGGGCGTGTCGCTAAATCTACTTCTGCCAATTGCCTTCAGGTTCAAAGAGAGGTCCCTCCTCTTGGGGGATGGGCTATTTCAGTTGGCCTATAGAACGGAAGAGTTCCAGATCAGTGCATGGCTATTGGGTATCCCTCCAGGGCATATAGGGTTACTTGTGGTTTTGGGCAGGGCCACCTTCTGGGTCTTTCCCACACTCTTGAGGCACTTGACGCCGGGTCGCTAAGCCCTATGCTAAAGCACCTGGGTTCAGCCAGGTGCTAAGCCCTATGGATCCAGCCAGGTGCTAAGCCCCCTGGATCCATTGACCGTACCCAGATAAACAACTGGGAGAGTATTCTATTTCACCCTTGACCTCTAGCCTCTCACGTTTCTCTTCACGACTTGTTGCAGTTTCAGATTCTGGCTTCAGCACGACTTCAGTCATGCGACATCCCTCCCAACCAAAACTGAAATATCTTTTATTTCAGTCGAAGCATGGGCTATTTTTTGAGAGCTCTTGGATATATCCTAGCTAACATTAGTTTACAATAAAAATGGGGCCGAATTATTTAAGCTATTATCTAAGAATTCCTAGTTTTATGAACACTAAACAATCTTTAGTACAAACATATTCCTATATTTAGAAATAAAAATAACCTTAATCATTAGGATTTCAGTGTGTAACTAATCATTATCAAACATTAATTAAGATCACAAGTTAGTTTAGATCATAACGTTAATTTATCTACTTCCCTCCTTTTTCAAAAGATTTACAAAAGTTGGTTAGTTACAGTAAAAATATGAATCATGTAGAACATTAGCATGTACGAACATTTAAAATGCGATAGACAATAACATAAATGGTAATTTCTATAAGCAACCTCATCTTATAATTTCTACTCCTATCGTTACTATGGGGCATTGATTTGTCTTAAAATTAGGCCTTAAGAAACTACTCCTGAAACAAAATATTTGTTATGATGTGAAAAGTCAAAAAAACATTCATCATTTCAATATGCAATTCCTATTTAGAGACAAACTGATATGAGAACTTAATGAACACAAAGATTAAATCATGATTCAAACAATGATAATGCTAAAGCAAAACGATGATAATATCTAAGCAAAACAATGACATTATTTAGGCAGAAGACAACTTATTACTATTGGTGCAAATCATACAATTTATCAATGGCACTTATTCAAAAACTATATTTAAAGGAGTCTCTGGGTTTTCGCTTAAAATTATTTTAAAGCTAGTAAAACAAATAAAAAAAGAAATGGTCTTTTAGCACAGTGGTCAAAGACGGTGGGGACCTTTTCTTTCCCATTTTTTTCTTTCAGTTCTAAAACGTGGGTTGTTTTTTCAACAACTAATAAGGGATTTTCTATACCCTTCCTTTCTCTCTTCCTGAAGTTTGGACATGTATAGGGATTCCCTTTTCTTTCTGTTTGGATCCCATCAACGCGTTTATGTGACTTCTAAAGGTATTATTAAGATGTTTTAAAAGACTTCTTTTTTTTTTCTCTCTTTTCACTACAGTTAGGACATGTATGGGAATTCCCTTTTCTTTCTAGGATTTCATCATTTCTTTTACAGAAATAAAGTATTATTAAGCTGTTAGAGACTTTTGTTTCCCTCCCTTTGCTCATGAAATTTTTGCTAGGCGTTATAAAACGGTTTCCTTGTGTCCTCATTTTTTCACTCCCCCGCCGTCTTCACTGCAGGCCCAGGTTCGTACACTACCACATATTATCTTCTTTCTAAGATAGGCAAGACAAAGAGGAAGCGATCGATGCATCTTCCAAACCCCTCCAGCCTGGCTTTTTCGTCCTACCCTCGGGCCGATCTTGACCAAGACCCCCCTGTAGGAGACCTGCAACGTCACAGCGATTTCTCTTCAGTACTGCAATCCACACGTACCTTCGAAGCAGACCTCGGGATGAAAATTTGAACCTATGTCACTACTACTGTTGTAAGAAAGGTTCCCTATGACTTCAGGGTACCAACAATGGCCATACTTTGCCTCCCCTGCAACTGCAAGTGCTTGCAATCTCTATTCAATGGGCAACAGGGACTTGTTTGAGAGAGAACAAAATCTAAAGACTTTTAGAACTTGCAGGTCGGGGCTGCCTAGAAATAGGGTGTTAATGGCAGGTATGTGTCTACACAACTAGATTATTATTCCAAGATACTTAGGACTTAGCTGAGAAACTGATACATAACATTACTAATAATCATGATCAAAATAAGAATAATAACAAAATAAAATAAAAATACTAAATCAGGAATAGCCATATATATACAACGGAGACTGGCATTCAGAAGTAAGAACAGAGTTCTGTACTTATAGTTCATAGTAATGCTCATTCTAACACAGTCTCTTTTACTATTCAAATTCCTGCGGTCATAATATATGTATATATAAAAGCATAAGTGGCAACTTTCGGGCTCCCAAATTTGTCAATGGGAGTTTTGTTTATTCTCTAAACAGTTGCGATATGTGGCAAAAATATTTATGCAAATGTCGGTACTACCGATGTCTTATCAGTATTTATGCGATAACAACATGCAACAATTTATCAACTGCAATGAAATGTAGGCACAAGTATCGCCTAGCTTCGCTGAAAAAAAAAAACAAAAAAAGAATCAATGACGGCAACATTCTCGTAGCATCGGAAGAAGCATCTGTCTGTCTCAGAGTAGAGAGAGGAGAGAGAGAGAGAGAGAGAGAGAGAGGAGAGAGAGAGAGAGAGAGAGAGAGAGAGAGAGAGAGAGAGAGAGAGAGATTTTTTCTTCAAAAAAAAAGCATAATTTTCGCTTGTAGGGCACTTCTTTATGACTTAACTTCCTGCCCTACTGTACAAAGGGACAGAGCGCAACTGCAATCATTTTCTAACATCCAGAAAGAAAAAAAACAAAAAACAAATAATTTAGTGTACAACTGCAGAAA
This sequence comes from Halocaridina rubra, assembly GCA_037179515.1. Taxonomy (NCBI): domain Eukaryota; kingdom Metazoa; phylum Arthropoda; class Malacostraca; order Decapoda; family Atyidae; genus Halocaridina; species Halocaridina rubra. The sequence goes on from JAXCGZ010009595.1 coordinate 65,797, forward strand.
CATCGAAGCATAAATCCATTCCTTTCTGTTTAATAGCAAAGGACTTTACTGTAATAGCATACACATCCTTGCCTATAATGACAATCCTTTTCTTGCTATAGATCAGAGGGTTGAGTCGAAGCACACACTCTCTATAAGGCAACATTCTCTGAGAAACCTAAGCCAAAGATTAAAAATCATATGTGACAATATCTCTACTACTATCAACAAAAGTACAAATATCTTTTTCTTAACACACGTCTTAAAAGGACTTAAGTATCATTAATTTTAAATTTAAAAACTCAACACACAATCTCGGAGAATCTCAATTATCTTAAGTGGATCAATTGTAATCTTAAATTCATGACAATGATAGGGATTAACCATAATTATCTCTAGATACTCTTTTCCAAAACTCTTTAATTATATTATATCCAAGGGATTAAGAGTTTTTAAAGATTTCTTCAATACAAAAAGAATTATATATAAAAAACGGGAATCTGAAAAAATATAAAAAGTCTGTCTGTGTATGCAATAATAAAAATAAAAAGTATATTTCATTCGCAACAATAAAGAATGCATTTTGCTTAAGTTTCATAATCTCGTAAGGCGTTGTACATGAACTATTAAAACAGAGAAATATATATATATATATATATATATATATATATATATATATATATATATATATATATATATATTATATATATTATATATATATATATATATATATTTATATATATATATATATATATATTCTTCTACTATCTCAAATACGGGAAACGGCTGGGTGACATTCTTGTCATTTCGTGTCAGCTCACACTCTTTCTTTATGACCAAGCTGAAATAATTTTGATAAACATTATCATGGCTAAAACTCGCAAAGTTTTATTTTATCAATCTAACATATCTCTTCAGACAAATAATGTATATACTGCAGCTAGCAAAGAAAATAAAGAATCATTCATAGATTCACGTCCTTTATCACGTAATATCTATCTTGTAACTCTCGGAAATCGAATAATAATCTCATTGGCGGAGTAGGGGACAAAACAAAAATAAAACAAACTTGGCATCTCAACCATATCTGGGCAGGTGGAGAATCATTTTCTCAAAAATATCTCTCAATAGATATTGCCACAGAGCATCACCTCCCATAAATATACTCTGATATGGCATGCAGAAGGACCCGGTGGAGCAGGGGAACAATCCTCGCTGACTCCCTCAATCATGCTTCCTAACGGTGCTTTCTGCGATTTCACCCCCTAGAGCAACCCCCCCATTATACCCCCGGTCAGGCATACTCATTCCCTATCACATTCGCTATATCACATTCAAACTTGCATTCCCTTTCTCTCTGTCTATGGAAAATTCTCCATCCCTTACCCCGATCCCTCTGAAGGAGAGTAAGGCTGGTGTCACACATAGCCAAAACCCCTGACCCGACTCTTAAGACCGCGTTCCGACGGAATCTTCGCTCAATCCTTGGAGATCCGGAAGATTTTTTAGCAGACAGGTGTATTCCTGTGCCTGTCGGAAGTGCGTCGTACGTCCGGGTAAGTAGTCCTATGGATCGTAATTGCAATCGTACGGAGTAGTTTGGAAGCATAATTTAGCGTACGACTAATCGTACGCAAACGTAAGTCTCATCATAGAAAAAGGGAAATTTAAATTTTTGACCATTATGACTGGGCCAACCATGCTCCCGACGCTCCCTACCCATTGTAGGGGAACGTACACGTTCGTAGGGGGTTGTACGCAGTCGGGGGGAATACTGTAATTCCCCCGAAGGAAGGGTATCGTGGCAAGAGAGAATGGTTTAAAGAACGACGTTTGTAACTTTAATTTTAGCATTTTATTCCCATATAGATATGTAATTTATTTTAGTCATTTGTTTTTCACATATTACAATAACTGATCTTAATATGTTTCATTTTCATTACTTTATACTGAGAAGATATTAAGTTTAATATTTTACATTTAATAATGTAATAATGTTTCATCATTACCATTCACAGAATCCTTCAAATGTAAGTTGTATGTACTGGTAAACGCAAATAAAAAGTTATTTGGTATAGTTATATTTTCCCATACTTTTCCATTTATATAATTATGTTAGAATTGATCCTAGTGAACAATAAATATATAGAAAAAAAAATAAAATAAAAAATATATATATATATATATATATATATATATATATATATATATATATATATATATATTCTCCCTCTCTAGAGAGAGAGAGAGAGAGAGAGAGAGAGAGAGAGAGAGAGAGAGAGAGAGAGAGAGAGAGAGAGAGACTCTTTCTCTCCCCTCTCTCTCTCTCTCTCTCTCTCTCTCTCTCTCTCTCTCAAGAAGAAGAAGAAGAAGAGAGAGAGAGAGAGAGACTCTCTCTCTCTCTCTCTCTTCTCTCTCTCTCTCTCTTCTCTCTCTCTCTCTCTTCTCTCTCTCTCTCTCTCTGAGAGAGAGAGAGAGAGAGAGAGAGAGAGAGAGAGAGAGAGAGAGAGAGAGAGAGAGAGAGAGAGAGAGAGAGAGAGAGACAGAGAGAGAGAGTAAGAAGAAGAAGAAGAAGACGAAGAAGAAGAAGCTCTCTTTCTCTCTCCTCCTCTCTCAGAGAGAGAGTTCTCTCTCTCTCTCTCTCTCTCTCTCTCTCTCTCTCTATATATATATATATATATATATATATATATATATATATATATATATATATATATATATATATATATATATATATATATATATATATATATATATATCTATCTATCCATCTATCTATCTATCTATCTGAGAGAGAGTCTCTCTCTCTCTCTCTCTCTCTCTCTCTCTCTCTCTCTCTCTCTCTCTCTTCTTCTTCTTCTTCTTCTTCTTCTTCTTCTTCTTCTTCTTGAGAGAGAGAGAGAGAGAGTCTCTCTCTCTCTCTCGAAGAAGAAGAAGAAGAAGAAGAAGAAGAAGAAAAAGAAGAAATATATATATATATATATATATATATATATATATATATATATATATATATATATATATATATATATATATATATGGGATATTTGTGAAAGTATAACCCTGATTTATATATTTGGAGCAGGAAAACTGAACGCCCAGGACTGGGGTGTCAGAAATGAGACCACGCATGCGCGCGCTGTCTTTTCGTACTGTGCTGCCAGATGTATAAGCGAATTTTTACATTTTTAACGGTTTCAGACCCGGAGAACTGCGTACGCCGGGTAGGATCAATCCTCTGGATTGTACGCGGGCGTACACCTTCTCCTACGCCCGCGTACTATCAAGAAGATCGATCTTACCCGTCATACGCAGTCTTCTACGACTGATTTGGTCTTCCGAATCACGGAGATTATTGGGTGCAGCAGCCAATTATCGTAGGCCCTCCACGACGGTTCAGGACCCCCTCGATTTTTTTAAACTACGTAGGACCGTTAGGATTCCGTCATACGCAGACAAAAAATTACACCCGATTATCGTAATGACGTCATTGCTGCCAGGAGGATTCCGTCTATAGGCGGTTTTAAGAGTCGGGTCGGGAATTTTGGCTATGTGTGACGCCAGCCTAAAGGTGAAATCTCGGTTGGGCCGCGCGGTCACAAGACTGCTTCACCAGTCCTAGGTCCCATTCCAATGAACAAACAAACATTCTACTCCCTTTAAGCTACGTTTGGGTGACACTGAAAAACCTTCCCTATGCTAGGACAGCACAAACTCCTCGAATTTACTCTTACTTTCACCTGCGTAGCGCAAAATTTAAAAAACTCATCTCTAAACAGTATCACAAAATTTTTTATTCTTCAAAGAAGCATGCCACACACGTATCGTAAGATTAATCTCTTCATCATAATAACATTAAAAGAACGATCTGCCATTTATGTCTTTCTTTTATCACTCCAAAATATTACACTTTAAGAGATTAATATAAAAATGACTTTACACGTACTTTAAATATCAAAGATCAGTACCATTACTATATATATATAATAACGAGGTTGGGAGATCGATTGGTCACTTCTGCATTCCTTTCTCGGAAATCACACGTGTTCTATGAAAAACTTAAAAGCATATTCAAGTATATTTCTCACTATAATTCTTACGCTTAAGAAATTAATATATTGTAATAGTGATTGCACGTACATTAAATTTTCAATTAAAACCAATACATTCGCATTCTTAAAATTCAATCTAGGCATTAATACAAATAAATGGAACACCCTTTAAATGCAATTACTTTATATTATTCATATAATAAAAAAATGGGAGTTCATTACTTCTTATAGCTATTAGTACAAATTATCCATGTTAGTAATGGGTACAGAAATTCTACTTTTATCAACTTATTAGGTGCCACACCCCTTATAGGCGGGTTGGCTGAGTCAAAGCATAACTACAAGATAAACTGGCGGCGTTCACCGACCTCAATTTCTTTTACTAATTGTCCCATTACTCACTGGATACAGATCACAAGTACTTAGCTATTTTAAGGAGGTGATCCTGAAGAACTTCATGGCAGAAGGCAAGGAAGGAGGGGGTTCTCCTTCTTCTCTCGAGTAAAATCGACGAATCACCATCTTCTTGGTTGGATCCGGCAACTTATACTTCTTGTAATGGGCATTTTCACTCAATGCCCCGGTCACACTTCGGCTTACTAAGAAATATCTTAGGAATAGTTCCTTAAAAGTTTCATAATATTCTCTGTTTGACCACTCGTCACTTCTCATCCCCAGACCCAGGTATTTCAGGAAGTCGGCCGCGGGAATTATGGACGGACATTCGAGGTCTTTTACATTTGCGCCGTCGAGGTATAAAGGTGAATTTTTGACTCAAGGCGCCTTTACAACCAGGGCACGGGGTGGGGGCTTGTCCTGCTGCATTCCCTGTGTCACCACGGGGCTCGGAGCGGCAGGCTGTTCGTCGATGTTTGAGGCGTCGGTTTCTCTGTCGGCGTTGACCAAGTTCCTTCTCGACGGAGCGGCGTCGGCAGGAGTTTGTAGGCGCCGCACGTGCTCCTCCAGTTCGAGAATTCTCCGGTGTTTTGCCTGGTCACTCATTTCTTGAATTGGGAGATAATGGATTTCTGCGTTTGCCATTCTTATTTTCTTTTCTTCGCACTGGATTCTTCTGATATGAGAGTCTCTTCGTATGTTTTCCAGGCGTCTGATCCGTACTGCACTGCCACCAGTTGTCGTAGAGTTATTCCACCGCTGCCCACCAGTTTGACGTGAAGTTGGTTACTATTCCACCGCGTGTCACCAGTTGTCGTGTTGAATTCTTCTCACTACGTTAATATTAGTACCAGAAGGGTGCAAGGTAAGAATGGACAAGCAGTGGTTCCTTTATCTTAGTTTATTCTAACATCTTCGACGCCTCTATGCCCCCCACCCTATGACTATCGAGATCTAAGATCTATTCGTGCCCCTGGTACTATTCTGACTAACTGTCGCTCTCTGACTGCTTTCTGGCTGCCATGGGGATGCTTGAAATACCCCAAAGGGCAGGGCATGTCACTAAATCTACTTCTGCCAATTGCCTTCAGGTTCAAAGAGAGGTCCCTCCTCTTGGGGGATGGGCTATTTCAGTTGGCCTATAGAACGGAAGAGTTCCAGATCAGTGCGTGGCTATTGGGTATCCCTCCAGGGCATATAGGGTTACTTGTGGTTTTGGGCAGGGCCACCTTCTGGGTCTTTCCCACACTCTTGAGGCACTTGACGCCGGGTCGCTAAGCCCTATGCTAAAGCACCTGGGTTCAGCCAGGTGCTAAGCCCTATGGATCCAGCCAGGTGCTAAGCCCCCTGGATCCATTGACCGTACCCAGATAAACAACTGGGAGAGTATTCTATTTCACCCTTGACCTCTAGCCTCTCACGTTTCTCTTCACGACTTGTTACAGTTTCAGATTCTGGCTTCAGCACGACTTCAGTCATGCGACAAAAGAACTAAAGGTCATAGTTTGAAGTTTCACAAGAGAACTCATTTGCAGGATGTAAAGAAGTGTTTTTATACTATTTGAATCGATGAGTATTGGAATTCTCTAAACTGTGTTCCCATGAACACAATCCGGTCAGTTTAATTAAGTAAATATATGCTATTAGCTATTATTCAGACATTTTAATCCATACATCATGCACTTCACATAAAAATGCCATGGTTGTAATTACTTGAGATTATAAGATATCACATTGTCATTATTATTATTATTATTATTATTATTATTATTATTATTATTATTATTATTATTATTATTATTATTATTATTATGGTACCATTGATTTTCAACTTTTGTCAAATGTTGCATTTTCAGCTTGAGGTATTTCAACACACCAATTTCTATTTATGCACGTGTGATTGTTTTGGTTAATCAGCAGAGAACCATTACTTTTACTAACTTATATATACAGGTTTTTACCCAAATTGGGTGGCTCTGAATATAAAATAGGTATTGTAAAAGCGTTTATTGTTGCATATATCTCGTTTATTAACAATTTTATCTGTTATATAGCACATAGTCCATCTAATTAAGACTGTAGTTTTCTGGACGAGGTTTACACCAATATGGAATGAAACCGATTAAATTACTGCATTATTTCTCACCTACATTATACTCATTAATATTTTAAATGGGGGCAAATAGTTGCTCTATGCAAGACTATGCAGCAGATAAGGTTTTTCTTTGCAGTTGTTGAATGCTAAATAATGGAGTGCCAGCATGAAAATCTTTACTTTTACTTCGGTAGAAATTGTTAGTCTTTGGAGTCGTGATTAAAGCTTTTCAAATAGGTCCCCTCCTTGGGTCCAGCTCCAATTTCTCAAAGAATTGTAACGGTAAATGTTCACTTTCGCAACCCCCCCTCCCGAAAGGAAAATAAGTCGTGAAATCTATTATGTTTGGTTAGGTTATTAAGGTATTCACCTTTGGGACACGACTTCATAAGTATAGTTATTGCTTTTTAATCGATTTAGATAACTTTAGTGTTTTCAGTATCCACTTCATTCGTTGGAGTTAAGAAAGTAAACATTTACCTATAATGGAAATTCTTTTTTTTTTAGATTTTGATATAATTTAGTTTTTATTTTCAAATCACCCGGTTGTGTATAAGTTAACATTTGATGAAAAAAGTGCATATAGATACTTTACATATGAATATGCAATAAAAAGCATATGCCGTCATAGGTTGCAGAATAGAATTTGAAATGCCCAGAGTGGCAATTCTTGACTTTCAACTTAGTGAAATGTGCTACTGGTCAGGGATCTAGGGTTTTGGCACATGTTTACTTTTACACCCTTAATTAGAAGAAAAGAATTAAGTTTATAACATTAGATTAGGTTTGTTCATCGTCAGGTAAGAAGCGATTTGATAAATTTAATTATTTCTTTTTAGCTATGTTAGTTTTTTTTTTTCAATTATTTTGTATTTCTATTTAACTAATTTTGGATGTGAAGACATTATTTTTTCCTGGGTTTCTAATAAAGAGTACATATTTGGAATAAATGGCTTTTATTACTGGTTTCCATATAGGGCTAAGGGCTTGTGTGTTGTCTTAGTTCGCAGTGGGGTCTAGGAAAAACATTCTAATGGTGAAAGAATGAATTCTCTCTTTGTCTATTTATATGTTCTCAGTACTGCTGACTATTGTAAAATTAATTAGAAAACTTTTCTAGTATTTCTATATATCAGTTTCCCATTATGCATCTCATGAAATTCATTTTATATCAGTCACTACTTACCAACATTGCTTTCAGTATTTTTTACCAATTACTAGTGGCTCATTCTTGCACTTTAATTGTTTTCACTCCATTATTATTATGTTTGAGACATTTTTATCGCTTTTTTGATGTTACAGATATTAGATCACCTAGATTTTGTTTTTACATTAAAACAGTGTATCAAAGTATCTATATACTGTATTGCTTTAACTTAGAAGGACGATAATGCTAATATAAAAAATATAGAGATGTACAAGGTTTTGTTGTCACTGGCTTTGCGTAAGCCTTATAATATTATTATTATTATTATTATTATTATTATTATTATTATTATTATTAAGGTGCCTGACAGAATAGGCTCAGCCTCCTAAGGAAGGCCACTGCCACTCCGGAGTTTTCTCACAGAGCTCTCAGGTTGTGTGTGTTGTGTGGAAGGTGTATGTGGTTGTGTGAGGTGCAGCCTTCTATAATATGATGACTGTATTAGGTGATGTGTTATATCCTGGACAGGCATCATCCTCACTTGAAAGGGAGAATTCGGAAGGCTGTATGTTCAGAGGCAGTGCATGCAGTTGTATTGTCAGTGAGTGATTAGGTATAATGGTGAGCTAATTTGGTATAGTTATGATTTGGGAGGCTTGTTTGGGGTAGGCAAAGGGGAAGAGATGGCAATACTTTTGTGTGATAGATAATGCTAGGTGTTTTAATGTTCATTGGTGTGTGTGTGGGTGTTCTGCCATTAAGTGATGTGAGTGAAGATGGTTTGTAGAGCCTGCTACAAATATTCACGCGTCTTATATGAATATGGCCTTTGACTTCGAGGACTTTTGTTTCTTGATGTAATTGGTTTGTAAGATTAATAGCTGCACAGCCTGTGGTTATTTTCTGAGCTTGATTTTGTATAGCCTGTTGGGCATCTTTGTCATGGGTCCACTCTTTGGATCTGCAAATTAGAAGGGAATGCCAGAACTGTCACACCAAAACTGTGCCTCTCATAGGGCACAAGATCCTGGGAGAGGATTTGGTTACCCCGAAAGTTACCTCACCTTATGTTCAAAGTGTTATGCTTGTTGAGTTGTACATGAATGCTTCCATCTAAATGTAAATATGTGTATGCAGTTCTGCTGTATGATATTCCATTTTTATTAATATTATACTGTTGTAAAAGATTATATTTAAAGTAATGCAATGGATGTGGAAACCATCTTAAGATGCCCTTAAGTAAAACCAAGTCATAATTGTATTCTAACTATTGATAAGGCAGTACCGTATCTATCTTTGTTATAATACTGTATAATGAAAACTTCCTTATTTCAGCAAAAATGGAATCACACTTAGAAGAAAAATCTGTTGAATTAAGACAGCAAAGGTATTTTATGTCATTCTTGTAATGATAAGCTATTCAAATTTTAAACAGGTTTGCTTGATGATTACATTTTCCATTTCAGATTTTATTGAAGAGTAGTCACTAAATCAAAGGAAAAATGGGGAAGACTGCAAAAAGAGCTTCAAAAAAGAAAGAAGGATTTGTGAAATCCACAAACTCCATGAACCCTGATCGACAAGCTTCGAAGGTAGGATAGATTTATGATAATGAAAAGAGCGTTTGAAGATGGTCTTATTGTATTTCACTCATGAATTACTGAATAGTAGCCATTTCGTTTACAGTCGATGCACTGAGTTTATGATGATACAGTTTTTATAGCATATTTGAATTCTGTATTTTAAAGTATTGCTTTTTATCTCAAAAGATCCTCAACATTATGGCATAATAGAGCTATTGATAATTCGTATCAGAGTACAGTAATGTATATATAACCTCAATATTACAGTACTGAGTTGATAAGTGGCTTTTGTATTTCTATAGGTCGATCTTCGCGGAGCTCCATATGCCCGAGATAAATCGACCATTAAGCGTCTTCAGATGTATCGTACTGGCAAAGCCAAGAGAAACAGACAGGGTAAAGTCATCAAAGCAGCCATCTTCCAGAGCAAAGTGTCACCTGGTAAGTCCTTGTAAGGTATAAACAAGAGTTTTAAATGAATCCAGCATGAAAGCAGCCATTTTATTTCTATAATGTCATGCAGAGCATCCTTGTTTAATCCTATAATGTGAAGCAGAGCATCCTTTTCTGTTCCTATAATGTGAAGCACAGCAGTCTTTTTATTCCTGTAATATGAAGCAGAACAGCCTTTTTATTCCTATAATGGGAAGCAGAGCAGCCTTTTTCTTCTAATAATGTGAAGCAGAGCATCCTTTTTTATTACTGTCATGTGAAAAAGAGCAGCCTTTTTATTCCTATAATGTGAAGCAAAGGAACCTTTTTATCCCTGTAATGGGCAGCTGATCAGCCTTACTCTTCCTATAATGGTAAGTAGAGCAGCCTTAGTCTTCCTATAATGGGAAGTAGTTCAGCATTTTTATTCCTATAATATGAAGCAAAGCTGTCTTTTTAATCCTATTAAGGGAAGCAGAGCAGCCTTTTTATTCCTATAATGTAGAGCAGAGCAGAATTTATACATGTAATGTGAAGCAGAACCCCTTTTCTATGCCTATAATGTAAAGCAGAGCAGCCTTTGTATTTCTGTAATGGGAAGCAGAGCAGCCTTTTCATTCCTATAATATAAAGTAGAGCAGCCTTTTCATTCCTATAATGTAAAGCAGAGCAGCCCTTTATTCCTGTAATGTGAAGCAGAACACCTTTTTATTCCTGTAATGTAAAGGACAGCAGCCTCTGTTTTCCTATAAAATGAAGCAGAACAGCTTGTATATTCCTATAATGTGAACGAGAGCAGCTTTTTAATTCCTTTACTGTGAAGGAGAGCATCTTTTTTTATTCCTATAATGTGAAGTAGAGCAGCTTTTTTTTTATTCATATTCTAAAATGAGCAAGGACGTGAGTAAAGCAGGTTAAATTGCAGCACAGAGCATTTAAAATGCAAAATTGCCATTTATTAATTGCTATGTAAAAGTTAATATTATTTTTATTAGAATATTAATTAGATACAGTATTTATTTGTAAAAAGTGTGTTGTATTTATTTGACATTATACAGTATAATATGCAGTAATTCATCATATATAGGTTTATTTCAGAGTATAGAATACTCTTATTCATTCAAAAATTGTAGTGTATTCTTAGACTAATATTAATAAAATGTTTTCCTTAACTGTCTGTTCAAGTCTCGTTCTGTGGCTTTTCTTTTTCTTGTAAAGAGGAGTGAGTTAAATAACCTCATAAATTGTTACATTAGTTGGGTTTGGTTGGGTCATGTCAGGTGACTTGCCTTTTAAATATGAATAATCTTAAAACATCCTTATGGTTGCTCTTCTTTACAAGCTCTAAAATTTGTATGTTGAAAATACAACTACAGACATTTATGATATTTATATATTGTATATATTCCCTTTTGTCTTGAACCTTAATATATATCCTTTAATATGTTTTGTAATTTCTTAATCTTAAAGTTTATATATTATATTGAATCATTCATATAGTCATGGTTGTCTCAAGCTTATTAGTTCTTTCCCTTATATTACACGTCTGCCTCATGGCAAATCCTTGCCCACTTACCCTGTGGATGATCCAAGCAGAGTGGTGGGAGAGCTATGGTAACCCCTTATCCCCAAGGATCTAAGAGGAGTGATCGAGGTATATAAGCTTCTGATGAATGTGTGCTCAGACTAGACCACTGTGTATTTATGTCTGGATTAGCATTGATAGATATATTGATATTTAGTACTTTACTGTAGATGGTTTTGTTCATTCCAGGAACTAGAGCGAGAGTAGATCCCAATCAGCGTTGGTTTGGCAATACCAAAGTTATCGGCCAGAAAGCTCTTCAGACTTTTCAAGATGAAATGGGCAAGGTTATGAAAGATCCTTATAAGGTGAGTTACCAAACCTCTATTCAACGACCATTTGAAAAGGAAAAACTGCCTTTACATTCTCTGTTGTTGTGCAGACATATTATTATGCCAATTTCCTAACTGAAATTTGTTCCTTAGGATATAATGTTCATTATATGTAAAAGGGGCATTTATGAAGCTCAGAATCACCAGGCTCTCTAAGAATAAACTTTTTACGTAATGTGTAATGACTGCCTCTGTATCCTGTTTGTTTACATACTGCTAATTCTAATACAGTATTTCCTTTATAAATAATCAACTCTTATGCCCTCGTGATAGCAAATTGAACTTGGGGACTGCAGTAGCTCACTGATTAGAGGGCAAGTCGGGAATTGACATATCCTTGTTTGAGCTTACCATTGGGCAATAGTAAGTGCATCCAACCTTAGAATCCAGCTCCTCCCTGTCTCAGTCCACCCCCATTTAAAAAGTTGATTAGTAGTGATACATAAAATGACAAACAAGCAAGAGAGACTTGAACCTGATGCCTGTAGAACAGGAGGATGATCTGGAATTTTACTAAGATATCAGGATCACAGATAGCACTACTGTGATTATCAATGCGGTAGTTATACCACTGTCTGACCTGCCAGTGTCCTTCATACATATTCATGTTCATCTTCATACAAAACAAAATTTGGGGGACCTCAGTAGTGCAATGATCAGAGCGCTCGACAAAGGTGAAAAATCTGTATTTGATACCACCGCAGGTCATTAAGAAGGGCATCCAGCATAGTCTTCATCTCTGACCTGTCTGTGTCCACCCCCATTCATATGAGGTTTTATACCGATATATAAAATGGCCAAACATTAAAAGCCTATGTTGATTAGAATATACAAACGCAGTGTGTCAATATTAAGTACTCATAAACTTTGTCACGTCCTCTGATGACTTCACAGATCCTTTTTACTCTCTTTAATTCTTAGGTTTTCTTCATGCTACCAACAGTATTTTACTGTACTCTTATTATAAGCTAAGAAAGCGTTGGTAATTTAGTATTGGTTTTATTTCAAACAGGTTGTAATGCGTCAAACGAACTTGCCAATATCACTATTAAACGAGAAGGCAAAGAATGCTCGTGTTCATATCTTGGACACAGAACCTTATGAGAGCGTGTTTGGCAAGAAGAAGACAAGAAAAAAGCCTAATTTGAAGGTAGGAATTTGTTGAAAGTACCCTTTAAACTAAGAAATGTTTCTTAGATGCTGAAAAATTTCTTATTTTCTTACCAGCAAGGAATATTTCCTTAGCGTGCTCATGTAAGAGATAAGTTTCCTTACTTTTAATTTCTTCTACTTTTGTTAAAGATACTGAGCACTTTTGTAAAGGTGAATATACTCTGCATTGTATTTTCCATACACATCCCTCTTTATAGTGAAATGTGTCACAATTAGTCCCCATTTTAAGGGGGATGAACACAGACATGTTGGAGCTATAAGGGGGATGAAGGCTTGATGCCCTTCCTAATGCTCTGTGGTGGAATCAAACCTGCTTTAGTCATTTCCTGGCTCGAGCACTCTTATCACTGAGCTCTTGCAGACACACCTATTCATAGTAAAAGTCCTTAATTGTAAGTGTTTTTTCTTATATATTTGTCCTACCCATGTTATGTAATACTGATCCCACATGAAATGCATACTCTTATTAATATACACTTCTAAATCCCTATAGAATGTGTATTCATGCGTGCGTATAAGCGAGGAGGTAGTTAATACTAACTCTATTCATAGTTTCAAGGACAAATATGTATCATTGAGTATAAAAATAGATCCGGCCAGGAGACAGGGAGTTACGAGCTTAGGGCTCTTTCCCGTAAGCACAATTAGGTAATTACAATGCCAGCAATCTTCCTCGTAAGGGGAGTGGCCGAGTCAAACATGCAGTTACCAGAAGCCAAACATATCATGTTCAATCCCTTTAGCTCACTGAGGATAAAGGGCTGCCACAATTCCCCTCTACCACCCTGCTTAAGTTATCCACTGACTAAATGGGCAAGGATATTCTGCTGTGAGGCTCGACAGCCACTAGAATACCAGTTAATCTATGAACTTTATACTTGACAGATTGAAAGTTTCGCCCACTTTGCCAAAAAAGTGGAAGAAAATGCTGAAAAGTACGATTCCGAGAAAGACAATGATCTCGTCCGCCCTGCACCAGATGCTTATGATCTACCGCCTCAGTGGTTCATGAAGGTATATGATTATTTTTTTTTTCTTTTGTCAGCATTAATTTGATATCATGAAGTAATGTATACTTTTAAAATCTGACACCTTGTCATTATCCATTTTTGTACATTTATGTCCAGGTTTGAACGAAGCACTCTGATTGTATCATTGTTTTAAAAGTTTATCTACGAAAGATCTGTTTCAAGCAGAATTTAATAGGTTTACATAACAAAGTATTGTTTTGTAGTTTATTGTTGATGGGTCAGTTTTGTTGTGCTGTGCTTACAAATCAGAATAGGATGCCAGGTGACTCATATGAGGCCAAACTGCCACAACCAACCCACATCTCTCACGCTGCACAGTCTGAGAGAGGCCTTGGTCACCTGGGCGATTATCTAACTCCATACAATGCAACACAATTTTTTCTACACCGAGAAGTGACTTTCTAGTCGTCATTTCTCAAAGACTCCTTCTAGCCAGAAACAATGAGAGCAACCCAGTAAACACATTATTGATAACTGCACTACATGCAACCACATACACCATCAACACAGTGTACACTCCCTGAGAGCTCTGTGGGAAAACCCAGGATCATTAGTGGCCTTCATTAGGGATTCAAGGCTATTTGACCTGGCAGCTCAATAAACATCAACAACTTCAAAAGTGTTTTACTGTATATATATATTGGAGATTCTATAATTTAGGATGGATCGTGTTTAGATGTAGTTTTTGAAAACGTATTCATGTATGTTTAACAGGAAAATACAGCCTTCTATTCCTTCATATTTTAAGCTTCTAGTAAAAGGGAGGGAAGAGATGGAGTTGGGATGTTTAGTTATCCCTCCTTCCCTAATTTTTATTTTCACACGCAGTTGAGAAAAGAGGTGACGATGCGCAGAGTTTGTTAAAGCCTTGTTACCTCAATTCATTTTGTTGTAATTGTAGCATCCTGTGTGCTTTAGGAGGATATAGATCTTAATAATTTTTAAAGTTATCTAGTCTGCAGTGATTTTTTAATATATTGTTTTTTCAGGCTGGACAGAGTAAACGTATATGGAACGAACTGTACAAGGTAATTGATTCATCAGATGTGGTTATTCAAGTCTTAGACGCCAGAGATCCCATGGGGACACGATCAACGCTGGTCGAAAAATACATGCGCAAGGAAGTGCCACACAAACACTTGGTGTTTGTGCTCAATAAGGTAAGAATGAATTAATTTCCTATGGACTGTGGTTGTGTAGTTGTTAGAAAACCACAAACCTGTGTCGAACCTAAAATGAGGCATCAGGAAGGACATCCGGCCTTCATTTCGCAGCTCCAACATGGCTGTGTACACCTTATACAAATGGGGGCTAATATTTACACATAAACACCAATGCAAACTTATATATCATCCTCCCTGAGAACTGTTACTGTCTTCAGCCAGATATGGCATCAAGTTGGAAATAAAATTACATGAAATAATGTTAAGTAGGATAGTAGGTTGGCCATGGCACCAGCCGCCCATTGAAAGACTACAACTGAAGGTATTAGGATGCAACTAGGACTGGTCCAGACAGTTCCAGGTTGAATCTTCCTTCAGGACGGTTCTTTCCTCATGCCTACATCTACACTGAATATTCTGGCATATTCATTACACATCTCTTGCTATTCCATTACATTTGACAAGTCACAACATTCTGCACATCTGTCTCTTTTACTTTCCTTTTCCTCACATTTTGTCATTATTTATGGAAGGTTCACAACTAATGGCCCCCAGTACCCGGCATAGTGGGGTGCGAAGAATCTCCGGGGATCGTGTTGACTCCACCATTGGCTTGAGGGCAGACACGCCTGGTGGTGGTAATGGTTCTGCTCTTAACCTTGCACCTCCTAATAGATCTGCTTCTTTCACTCTTCACTATTCAAACATTCGTGGGCTGTACTCTAATCTTTCGTCTGTGGAACAGCACTTGGGCTCTTTCCTCCCTAACCTCCTCCTCCTATCTGAAACCCAGTTGTCTATACATGCTTCCACTGACCCTTTCCAAATCTCCCACTATAATCTGTATACTTGTTTTCATTCCAAAGGTGGGGTCTGTGCTTACTGCAACATTAACACTCCTACTGTGAGGCTCATGGACCTTGAATCTCCTGACTTTGATGTTCTCTGGCTAAAAGTCTATCTCTCCACTACCACTATCATCCTTTGCTTCTGCTACTGTTCTCCAAACTCCACCGAGTTTGTATCTTTCTTTGAATATCTCTCCTCGTGCCATGAGTCCTTGCTATCTTCTCACCCACATGCCGAAGTTCTCTACATTGGAGACTTCAATGTACACCACAGCGAGTGGCTTCATTCTTCTCACACTGATGTGGGAGGAAGCGAGGCTCTTGCTTTCTCTATTACTCATGATCTGGAGCAAATTATTAAACATCCTACTCGTGTTCCTGATCGTCACGAACATGCTGCTAACATTCTTGACCTTTTTTTTACTTCTAACCCTTCAAACTACTCTTATTCCGTGCTTTCCCCTCTTGGTAAATCTGACCACTCCATGATCTCTGTCTCTTCCATTTTTTGCTCCCCCTCCACCAATCCCTCCTACTCAACGCCGCCTTTGGCACTTCGAGCGAACTCAATATGAAAATTTGCGTAACTTTCTCTTTGACTTTCCATGGGATGACTACTGCTTTCGGTCCCGCAACCCTGATCGGGTAGCTGTAAAAGTTGCCGAGATCATGACCGCGGGAATGGAGGCGTACATCCCCTCTTCTACAAAAACTTTCTCTCCCCCTAAACCATGGTTTGACCGTGCCTGCTCCATGGCTATCCAGGCTAGGAATCAGGCTCACCGATCTTACCAAGCCTCTCCTTCCGATTTAACTCGCTCTGCTTTTATTATAGCTAGGAATCGCTGTACAGCTCAGATTCGAAGGTCTAAGGCTTCCTTTATAAGAAGGAAAGTTGATGACCTTAACTCCTCTCCCACTGACAAATGCTTCTGGTCCTTAGCCAAAAACTTCTGTAACTCAAGCTTTCCCCCTCTCATTCGTTCTGATGGTTCTATAGCTTGCTCTCCCACTGACAAAGCCACTCTCTTTGGCTCTCATTTTTCTGCCAACTCTTCTATCAACGATTCCAGCACACCTGTTCCTCAGTCTTTTCCCCTCTCTAACCCTATGCCCTCCCTTGTCCTTTCTTCATGCAAAGTTCATAAGGTTCTTCGCTCTCTAAAGACAAACAAGGCATCTGGTCCCGATGGTATCCCTGCAAGGTTCCTTAAGGAATTTGCAGGTGAACTGGCTCACGTGCTTTGCCGTCTTTTTCGCCTCATTCTGTCAACCAGTATCTATCCTTCATCTTGGAAGCATGCTCTAGTTCAACCTGTTCCTAAGAAGGGTGACCGCTCTATTCCTTCTAACTACCGACCTATTGCTCTAACCTCCTCTATTGCTAAAGTTTTCGAAACTTTGTTCAATGCTCACTTCTTGAAACGCCTTGAATCTAACTCACTTATCTCCGATCACCAGTACGGCTTCCGCAAGGCAAGATCCACTGGTGATCTCCTGTCCTATCTTACTCATGTATGGTCATCTTCTCTGAGGAACTATGGGGAATCCTTTGTCATCGCCCTTGATATCTCTAAGGCTTTTGACAGAGTCTGGCACAAGGCTCTGTTGGCCAAACTCCCTGCCTACGGCTTTACCCCTTCTTTCTGTTCTCTGATTTCCAGTTTTCTTACTGACCGTTCTATATCTGTAGTTGTTGATGGCGTGACATCTAGCCCTTTCTCTGTGTCCAGTGGTGTTCCACAGGCCTCTGTTCTTTCACCTACTCTCTTCCTTCTCTTCATCAATGATCTTCTACAGTCCCCATCTTCCTCTCTTCTTCATGCCTTTGCCGATGACTCTACCCTTCACTTTTCCTCTGCCTTTTCTTCACAACCTTCATCTGTTACTCGTAATCAATCTCGTATCACTCTTTCTTCTACTCTTAACTCCGATTTGCAGAGAGTATCTGAATGGGGCACTCAAAATTTAGTTAAATTCAATGCCTCCAAGACACAGTTTCTGGCTATCTCTTTATCTTCTTCTCCTCCAGATAACCCTATTGTCTTCGAAACTAATGAAATTTACCCTCTTAACTCTATCAATATATTAGGAATCCACATAGCCTCTAACTTGTCTTGGAGGAATCACATAATCCAAATTTCTAAATCTTCATCCAAAAAATTGGGGGTTTTGTTTCGTTTTCATTATTACTTTTCCTCATTGCAGTTACTTAAAATTTACAAAGGTCTTATCCGCCCCTGCTTAGAATACTGCTCACACATCTGGGGTGCTTCTTCCTTTACTTATCTTCTTGATAGGGTTCAATCTAAGGCAGTCAGACTTATTAATGATCCTTCTCTTACTTCTAACTTGGATTCTCTCTCTCTTCGCTGTAAGGTATCTTCCCTTTCGCTTTTCTATCGCTACTACTTCCATCGCTGCTCTGATGAGTTGGTGAGTTGCATCCCTCCTCCACTGCCGAGGCCGCGTAACACTCGCCAAGCGGCCTCATCTCACAGGTACTGTGTCGAGATTTGTAGCTCACGGATTGGTCGGTGCAGCGACTGCTTCTTCCCATCTACCTCCAGACTCTGGAACTCTCTTCCTCCTTCTGTCTTTCCTAGTTCTTATGACCTTTCATCCTTCAAAAAGCAGATCTATCGTCATCTCAGAGCCTAGTCCTCCATATCTCTGGGTCCTCTTTACTTTGACTGTTTTTTCTGTCTGTCGTTTTCCTTTGTGTGACATTACCTCATCTCTGCCTTGCCCTTAACTTTTTCTTTTCCTTCGTCTTGGTATTTTCTCGTGCCCGGGCCTTTGTCGATGAGGGCAGTTTCTGCCTGTCCCGGTGTCACACTCTTAAAAAAAAAAAAAAAAAAAAGTGTTCTAGAAGTTTATGTCCTTTTATCCCAAAAGCTAAGATAATTGATTTTATGTATTTTAACATATTTTTTTACATACTGTATATCCCTTTGTAGTATCTGTTTTTGTTCTCTCTTTCTATTTTTCCATCTGCACTGCTTAACATATGTGAAGGAATGACTTCTTATATGTGGAATATTCTCAATTATTATTTAGATTTTAGTTGTCACCATGGCTTAGTGGTAGCACTCGTGACTTTGATTCATCAGATCGTGGGTTCAAGGCCTGCCATGATTATGAGGCTAGAAAGAGCATTCAGTCAGGGTAACGGTCGCTCTTTTGAAAACCAATGTCCTTCGCGAGATGGCAACATCCTAGCCCAAAGTAGAAACGAGAGTCTGTGACATAAAACAGATCACATTATTGAGATTATTGATCAAATGTAACTAAGCGTAATATTTCAATGCTATTTAAATCTCTAAAATGTAAAAATATGGTTTCTTGGATTTTATTGAGAAATATCATTTGAGTAATATTGATCTTGTTTCCTACTTTTTTAATAAAAAAAAATCAAATGAGACTAATACACAAGCTGAATATATTTATATTTTTTCTTGTATTGTCACTATTAATTTCATTTTGAACAGGGCATGTTAATTCCTTAAAATTAGGGCTTGATGCCCTTCCTTCCGCCCCACAGTGGGCTTGAACACCAGTTTGTCACTTCTTGACTTGATTGCTCTAACCACTGCACTACTGTGACCTCCATTACAGTAAAAAGAAATTAAACCAGACCAACTGAAAAGACAAATATATCAAAGCGGAAAGGTAATGTCTAATGTCAAGTTTTAAAAACATGTAGCGCATCTACATTCCATTAACCAATTATTGACCATTTCTTACAGGTAGATTTGGTCCCCGTTTGGGTAACACAGAAATGGGTGGCCATTCTGAGCGCCGAGCACCCAACTTTAGCCTTTCATTCATCTATCACTAATCCGTATGGCAAAGGGGCCCTTATCAGTCTCTTGAGACAATTTGGCAAACTTCATGAAGACAAAAAGCAGATTAGTGTGGGTCTTATTGGGTACCCAAACGTGGGTAAAAGTTCCATCATCAATACACTTAAGAAGAAGAAGGTAAGATTCCAAACAAATTGGTTATTCTTAGTTATGGGGGAGAAAGAACTCCTTACCTATATTCCTCATGTTTTGTAAGAGCCAACTGAAAAGTGTGGGATATTTTTTTTCAGCTGTGGCAATTTCTTGAACTAATAATTTTTAGTGGGTTTCATCGCAATCTACTAAGAAGGATATCCTTTGTGACATAGAGAAAGAATTCCATACTCATATTCCATATCTTAAGTTGGTGAGGGAATAAAGAATTGGGCTCTTGTAGAGATGAGTAATGCCCTGAACATTAAACAACCCTGCACATTGTTAAGTTAATGCCTAACTTAAGCTATCCTAACCTAAACAATGTAACTCAACAATTGTTCGGGGTTATTTGAAGTTCTTGGGACAGTGTTGCCTCACTTATCGCGGTAGTTCGGTTCCGGGACCCGGCATGAACCAGGAAATCCGCGAAGTAGGATCCCCCTATATGTACATAGATATTTTAATATATTTTTACGTTTACACTGTATAAACCCTCCCTGCACTGTTAAAAAAACACCCTTTACATTATAAATAACAGCAAGCAACATAAATTTTTATGAAAGTGATAGACAAAATTACGATGAATGAGGTGATAATGACGTTACATACATACTCATTTACAATTATTTTTTCGTTTACGTACTGTATAAACCCTCCCTGCACTGTTAAAAAAAACACCCTCAACATTATAGATAACAGCAAGCAACGTAAATTTTTATGAAAGTGATAGGAAAACTTACCTGGAACGTGATGATGACGTGACATACATACTCATTTACAATTATTTTTTCGTTTACGTACTGTATAAACCCTCCCTGCAGTGTTAAAAAAAACACCCTTTACATTATAAATAACAGCAAGCAACGTAAATTTTTTTGAAAGTGATAGATAAAATTACGGTGAATGAGGTGATAATGACGTGACATACATACTCATTTACAATTATTTTTTCGTTTACGTACTGTATAAACCCTCCCTGCACTGTTAAAAAAACACCCTTTACATTATAAATAACAGCAAGCAACGTAAATTTTTATGAAAGTGATAGATAAAATTATGGTGAATGAGGTGATAATGACGTGATATACATACTCATTTACAATTATTTTTTTGTTTTCGTACTGTATAAACCCTCCCTGCACTGTTAAAAAAAATACCTTTTACATTATAAATAACAGCAGGCAACGTAAATTTTTATGAAAGTGATAGATAAAATTACGGTGAATGAGGTGATAATGACGTGACATACATACTCATTTACAATTTTTTTTTCGTTTACGTACTGTATAAACCCTCCCTGCACTGTTAAAAAAACACCCTTTACATTATAAATAACAGCAAGCAACGTAAATTTCTATGAAAGTGATAGATAAAATTATGGTGAATGAGGTGATAATGACGTGACATACATACCCATTTACAATTATTTTTTCGTTTACGTACTGTATAAACCCTCCCTGCACTGTTAAAAAAACACCCTTTACATTATAAATAACAGCAAGCAACGTAAATTTTTATGAAAGTGATAGATAAAATTACGATGAATGAGGTGATGACGTGACACATACTCATTTACAATTATTTTTTCGTTTACGAACTGTATAAACCCTCCCTGCACTGTTAAAAAAACACCCTTTACATTATAAATAACAGCATGCAACGTAAATTTCAATAAAAAAATGAAAATAATGAAGAAAAAAATTTTTCAATATTTTAATATTTCTGCATATACCCATAAAATAAAATAATAATTTATAAAAAAAAAAACCGCGATAGAGTGAGAACACGAACCAAGAAGCGCGAATAACCGGGGTAACACTGTACTCCTATTTACGAGATCCAACAATGGCATATACTCTATTCCTTTCCTGTCACAAGAGACAACTAAAAGGGATGTTCGAGTGATGGGCAGGTAAAATCTCCCTCCTAGAATTCTCTTTTTTGCTGGAGGATAACTGACAGCAAAGGTACTATTTTCCTGATACTTTAGGCCATATGTTACATTTGTGGGTACCCTTTTAGCTCTGGTGAGATTTGGTAGATTTTATGTAAAAAAGATTACTGAAGAAAATTTATACATTAATAGCTTGCTTATCTGCGATAGGTAATACTCAAACCTGGGAAGAGAGTATTTAACCTCCTCAGATTGCAGCAAGTAGGATAGTCTAAGTTGTCTTCAGGCTGTTAAGTTCTATCTAGAAGCCTAACTATTGAGAATTATCAATGATAGAACTTGAGAAAGCTTTCAAAAGTAAGACAGTAAGATAGGGTACCACCATCAGCTACTCCTATGAGTAACATAATATCAACAATGTTGAATTATTTCCTTATCAGGTTTCAAAACCTGTATATACTTAAAACTATTTAGTGTCACTTACATGCTGCAGCTGCTATTGTTATTCTGTAAGCTTCCTAGCCAAACAAACCTGAATCCCTAAAGAAGACTATTGGTGATCCCGGGCTTTCCTACAGACCTCTTAGGAGGTGCATGTTGTGTTGTTGGCGTATGTCGTTGTAAGCAGTGTAATCCTCCATGATGTATTTGATGGTATGAGATGATGTGTTTCCCATGTATCACAGGGCTCCCAGGTTCGTTCACCTATGCAGTTGTCTTCTTTATATACTTAACCATATTGATTTTATTTTTGCTTTCCAGGTTTGCAATGCAGCACCACTTGCAGGCGAAACAAAAGTATGGCAATATGTTACCCTGATGCGAAAGATATACCTAGTCGATTGCCCGGGTATAGTTCCGCCTTCGCACGAAACGGATGTTGACATGGTGTTAAAAGGAGCAGTGAGAACCGAGTATTTGAAAATACCAACAGATTATATAGCTCCCATTTTGGAACGAGTGAAAAGAGAATACATGGTCAAGACATATCAGGTTAGTTAATGTAAGGCATCTGTTCTTTAGTATACGTACTTGACAATATAAGAACAATTTCTAAATTAAGATAGATCTGTACTACTGAAGAAGTTAAAATTATCAGTACTATTTGGTTAACTTGAGGTGATGTTACTTATGATATCCCTCCCCTATACTATTTTAATCGACTCCTCACTACCTTTCCTCAAGTGAAGTTGTATTTTACTGAGCCAGTAAGCAGGAACATATAGAAGAGGAGAAGTAAGTTCAATGATGCTCAAAATTTGCTTACGCTTATGGTTCGTATTTCTATTTTTAGGTTGATGAATGGAAGACACCAGAAGAATTCATGGAAATGTTGGCCAGGCGATCTGGAAAACTCCTTAAAGGAGGGGAACCTGATCTCAACACCATTGCCAAGATGGTCTTGAATGACTGGCAGAGAGGAAAAATCCCTTACTTCGTCCCCCCTCCCGGACATGATTCGACGGCCTTCAGTAAACAGAAAATAGAAGAGAATTTAGAAATGGCTGCTAAAATCAAGGAGAAAGAAGAGGAAGAAGAAAAGGAATTGCAACCCAACTTCGAAATTGATACTCCAGCCGTCATACAAAACTTTAAGAAGATTGCTTTGAGTCTGGAGTACTCAGGAGATGACGTTAGAGCCCTCGAAGGACCCGCTGATACACAGCCAGAAAACTCTGATGAAGAAAACTACGAAGATGAGGAGGAAGTAGATGATGATGATGATAGCGAGAATAAGGAGAATGTAGTTAACAGTGATAAAGAAAAACATGAAGATATGGATATTAAAGAAGAGGAAAGTAAAGAAAAACCTAATGAACACATTGGACAAAGTAAGAATTCAGAGGAAATCGAGAAAGATAATGAAGTGAAATCTAAGAATTTGGAATTAGAGTCTTCAGATGATGACAAAGAAATTATCGGAGCTGATGAATTGTCAAGCGACGAAGAGATTATGACTCCTGCTGGTTCGTTTGCGGTCACTTCCGTACGAAAGATGAGAAGAAAGCGAAAGATTCGGCTTGGCGAAGAGGACGAAATTCCGACAAAAACGTTAACCAGTAAAGAACGGAGGAGAATAGAAAGGGAACAAAAGAGGAAGAAAATAGGTAGCAATTTCTACGAAGTGACAAACGTGAAGAATAGAAATCGCAATAAAGACAATCCTGTGATTTCTACTTTAGGGATGAGAGGACATTCAAAGAAAAAGAAATAATCAATCTGCCAGATTCAATGTAAATTTATTTGGCATGTATAGAGTCTTTGCTAATTTCCATCAGCTCTGTTGATATTTATTAAATTATAAGAAGAATATATTAAGAGCTATCGTGTTATTAATCCTAACCTAATAGTCTAGATACCAAGAAACCAAAACAAGCAAGCTAAAAAGAATTGTACAGTGTCAGTTTCTGCTTGTATATTACAGTCAATGCCACCTTATCTTGGGTTGTAGATTTAACTACTTACAAAAACAGTGTAATTGCAGAAACAATGTATGCTATATGTATTTGACTGTTATAAAAGAGCCTTAGTTGTCTGGGTTAACATTATCACTTTCTTTTCCGGATTTTATAAAGATGAATACTAGTTCCCACAACCCTATGTTAAGTTAAATAACCCTCTGAATTGTTAGGTTAGGCTAGGTGACTTGCCCAGTAAATATGAACCTTAGAGCACCTTGGGGTTACTCTTCTTTACAAGATCTATTTTATTTCTTTTTACTAAAACTTTTAACTAAAAATGAATCTGTAAGATAGAATGACATCCTAATTCCTAGCTTTTACTAAATTTTAACAACCCCTAAAAGGCCATATACTAACTATTGTGGTTGTAGTCTCCCTGCTAACTGCAGTGGTAGCAGGTATCCTGCTAGTTTCGTCCTCATAGCTACCCTTATATCTTTAGTGATAGCACCCTGCTAACTACTCTGCTTGTGGGCCACCCTGCTAATCTACTTCTGTTGGAGTTCGTAAGATATTAATATTTTTGTTCATAGCCTCCATGAAGTGTTATGACAAATATTTGCTAATTTGTGTTAATATTTATCACCCATTTGCATGAGAGTGGATGCCCTTCCTCATGCCCTGAGATGGGCTTGAACACGGTGCTAATGCATGTGGGAGATTGGTTTACACAAATGAAAGGATGCCCTTCCTCATGCCCCCCTGAGATGGGCTTGAACACGGTGCTAATGCATGTGGGAGATTTTGCTTTACACAAATGAAAGTAAAAATAAAGGACTTTATATATGTAAGTATATTATAACTACAATGCCTTCATTTTTATCTGTTATGAGAGGATAGGATATATATAAACCCTGGAAGTTTTTTTTTTTATTTATAATGGTCCTAATTCCCTTTTGTAAAGAAATTGGCCGAGTCAGAGCGCACACGTTCACCACCTAACATTTTTCGATCCACTCCTCTTAGCTCCTTGGGGATAAAGGATTGACACAGTTCCCCCCACCACCTTACTTGGGTCATCAACAGGGAAAGTGGCCAAGGATTATCTGCCATGAGGCCACGACAGCCACAGCGGGTTTACCCCCACCACTTCATCACACAGCAAGTTTAGCAATCCCCCACACTCATCTGTCTCAGTTGACTGTACTAGCAGGTACAAGAAATCCTAAAAACAATAATATTTATCTGTAAAAAGAGTTACTTGGTTACTTTTTACATTCGTTAACTTAAACAGACTACAGTAGGGTGATATAGTAGCAAAATTCCTCTTCCTTTGCTTGTGTGGCAAAAAAAGATAATCAGAATTTTCATATTTATGCTAATTATAGTGACATCTTAATGTCTCTGAGGGCATATTGGCTATTCAAACGTCATTAATCAGTTAATATTATATTTTGAGCTGTGAACACAAGAATAATTTACAGAAGATCTAAACCTAGGTAGGCATTCGTGGCAAAATAATAATAAAACATTATTATTAGTCGTAGTAGCAGCAGCTTAAAAAGAACAAAAGTACAACACTAGGAAACAAACGAGAACCGGATTGTATGCATGTGTGATGTGACAGAAAGGAAAGAAAGTATTTTAGAATAAAGTAATAATAATAATAATAATAATTATAATAATAATAAAAGATTTTAAATAAGGAATAAAATAAGACAAAGAAAAATGAAAGAGAGACAAATATGAAAGTAAAGATTGAGAAGAATTAGAATAATGAAAAAAAAAAGAAGGAAGACGAGAGGAGAGGAAGAAGAAGAAGAAATAAATAAATAGGTGAAGCAGTATTAACCCGATTTTTCACACGTCTCTGCCTACCATTCGAATTTTGGCTGTCAATCAAACCCTGCAATCAAAAGCACTTTCCACCTTTGTTTGAAATCAATAGATTTAACGTGACAGAAATTTCGCTTCCTCTCTCTCTCTCTCTCTCTCTCTCTCTCTCTCTCTCTCTCTCTCTCTCTCTCTCTCTCTCTCTCTCTCTCTCTGGGTGTGTGTGTGTGTGTGTCCAGTACCTCCTCCTATTCGCCCCCCTTTCTCCGTTTTGTTCCTCTTTCACCTCATTATTTATCTCTCTCCCTTTCTTCTCCCACTCCTTCACCCGCTCCTTCAATCCCTAACAAATCCTCCCTATATTTTGTCCCTCTCATTCCCTCCTCCCTCTAAATCTCCCTACATAGTATCCTCTGTTTCGTCCCTCTCCCTTCCAAATCCTTTTCTCCCTTCCTCCCTCCTCCTTCCACTGCTCCCTCAATCTTGCAGCCCATTATCCTTTAGTTTCTTCCCTCTCCCTCCCTCTTCATTCTCGTCCTTCCTCCCTCAATTTTGCAGTCCATTACCCTTTAGTTTCTTCCCTCTCCATTCTCGTCCTTTCTCCCTCAGTCTTGCAGTCCATTACCCTTTAGTTTCTTCCCTCTCCCTCCTTCTACATTCTCGTCCTTTCTCCTTCAATCTTGCAGTCCATTACCATTTAGTTTCTTCCCTCTCCCTCCCTCTACATTCTCGTCCTTTCTCCCACAGTCTTGCAGTCCATTACCCTTTAGTTTCTTCCCTCTCCCTCCCTCTTCATTCTCGTCCTTTCTCCCACAGTCTTGCAGTCCATTACCATTTAGTTTCTTCCCTCTCCCTCCCTCTACATTCTCGTCCTTTCTCCCACAGTCTTGCAGTCCATTACCCTTTAGTTTCTTCCCTCTCCCTCCCTCTTCATTCTCGTCCTTTCTCCCACAGTCTTGCAGTCCATTACCATTTAGTTTCTTCCCTCTCCCTCCCTCTACATTCTCGTCCTTTCTCCCACAGTCTTGCAGTCCATTACCATTTAGTTTCTTCCCTATCCCTCCCTTCTCATTCTCTTCCTTTCTCCCTCAATCTCCCATCCAAGCACCCTTCCGTCGCCTCTATCCCTCCCCCCTAGCTCCCTCAATACTTCTACCCAGTCTTCTTCTTCTTCTTCTTCGTCTACATCTTTTTCCCACTTTTATGTGGGGTCGATGTTTCTGGCCAGTACAGATCTTTCTCTTTTTCCCAGCTCCCTCAATATTTCTACCCAGTATCCTCCACTATTTCTCTTCCTCCTTTTCCCTTATCTCCTTTCCTCCCTCAGTCTCTCCCCCAATCTCCTTAAGTCTCCATACTCAGCACCCCCTCTCATAAGAACCTATCCCTCCCACTCCCTCATCTCCCATTCTCGCTTCCTTTATCGCTCCCTTACTCCCCTATCAATTAACTCCCTCCGTCTCGTCCCTCTCTCTTTCTCTTCCTTTTCCCTTCTTCGTTCCCTCAATCTCCCTACTCAGTTCCCCTCCGTATCATTCTTCTCCCTCTCTTTCCCAGTATTACTCCTTTCCTTCCTCGCCTAGACAACAAGCGCTCTCTCTCTCTCTCTCTCTCTCTCTCTCTCTCTCTCTCTCTCTCTCTCTCTCCTGAATATAAAAGAGTCTATAAAGCGATTAACCCCAATATGAAAAGATATGAGGCGAAGACTATTTAGTCCTTCTTTACTTCCTCTCCCCGCCTAACCCCTTCCCTCACCACCCCCAATAACATACCCCTCCTCTTCACCCTCCGTTCCTTTCAACCCACCGGTAGAGTACCATCCTTCCTGGACTCCCAACTTCGCCTACTCCCTTTCTGACTCCCTCCCTTCCTTGCCCCTTCACTCCCGGATACCCCCCCCCCCGACATTTCTTCCTCAATCCCTGGCTTCCAATCTCCCTTACTCCATCCCTGCCTGACTCCCTCATTGCCTTCCTCCCCCCAAAATGGCTGAATGAGTCGCTTATTATGGAAAATAAATGTCGCATTAAATCAAACCTCGTTTATTGGATTTCAATTAATCTGTGAATTGGAAGAAACCTGTATTACACACACGCACACACAGATTATATCCATGGCTGTATAAATCTATTTTAGTATTTATAAGTAAATTTACAAATATTTTTCTTTATCTGTTGATATCATTTTAAAGTTTAGTTCAACAAAACCATATGCTTGTTATTTAGGCTTCTATTAACTATATATATATATATATATATATATATATATATATATATATATATATATATATATATATATATATATATATATATATATATATATATATATATATATATATATATATATATATATATATATATATATATATATATATATATATATATATATATATATATATATATATATATATATATATATATATATGTGTGTGTGTGTGTGTGTGTGTGTGTGTGTTTGTGTGTGTGTGTGTGATTATCTAATTGTTATTACCTAATTGTGTTTACGGGAAGGAGCCCAAAAGCTCGTATCTTCCCGTCTCCTGATCGGTTCCATTTTATACTTAGCGATACTTATCATACCTGTCCTTAAAACTATGGATTGAGATAGCAATAAGTACATCCTCGCTTAGCCAATTCCAATTATCAACTACTCTTACACTGAAAAGTATTTCCTTACATCCTGCAAAGAAGTTTTCTTACAAAGCTTCAAACTATGACCTCTAGTTCTAGAGCCAGCCATATCAAAATATCGACCCCTATCCACTCTATCATAACCATAAAGGAATTTAAGACTGTCACCATATCCCCCCTCAATCTTCTAGCTTCGAGTGATGGTAGGTCTAATTCCCTCAGCCTCTCATCATAACTGAGATTGCGTATTTCTGGCACCAGTTTCGTGTGTGTGTGTGATTAACTAATTGATTACCTAATTGTGTTTACGGGAAAGAGCCCAAAGCTCGTATCTTCCCGTCTCCTGATCGGTTCCATTTTATACTTAGTGATACTTATCATACCTGTCCTTAAAACTATGGATTGAGATAGCATTAACTACCTCCTCACTTAGCCAATTCCAATTATCAACTACTCTTACACTGAAAAAGTATTTCCTTACATCCTGCAAAGAAGTTTTCTTACGAAGCTTCAAACTATGACCTCTAGTTCTAGAGCCAGCCATATCAAAATATCGATCCCTATCCACTCTATCATAACCATGAAGGAATTTAAAGACTGTCACCATATCCCCCCTCACTCTTCTAGCTTCGAGTGATGGTAAGTCTAATTCCCTCAGCCTCTCATCATAACTGAGATTGCGTATTTCTGGCACCAGTTTCGTGGCATGTCTTTGAACTTTTTCAAGCTTAGCTATGTGCTTTTTCAAGTGCGGATTCCAAAAGGGGGCTGCATATTCCAGTTTTGGCCTCACAAAGGTTACATAAATATTTCTGAACATTTCCTTGTCCATGTGCCTGAAGGCTACCCTTACATTTGATAAGAATGCATATGCTGCCCTTACTATGCCATTTATATGTATTTCTGGAGACAAATCTGCCAGTATGTTTACTCCTAGATCTCTCTCATTTTCTGTCTCTTGAAGTTGTACTCCAGCCACCGAGTAGTCAAGCTTGGGCCTTCTTGCACTTGTACCCATTCTCATTACCTTACATTTTGAAGTATTGAATTTCATTAGCCACTTTTCTGACCACTCATGCAGATTATTTAGATCCTCCTAAAGTTCTCTACCATTGTTCTCGTTTTTTACTTTCTTCACAATCTTTGCATCATCTGCAAACATATTCATGAATGAATTTACAGACTCTGGTAGGTCATTTACATATACAAGGAACAAAAGTGGCCCTAAAACTGAACCCTGTGGAACTCCACTACTAACTCTTCTCCATTCAGACACTGAGTGTCTTACTCTAACCCTCTGTTCCCTTCCTTCTAAGTAACTTTTTATCCATTCCAAAACATTTCCACCTATTCTAGTCATTGATTGCAGCTTCCTAATAAGTCTCCCATGTGGAACAGTGTCAAACGCTTTCTGGAAGTCTAGGAATATGCAATCTGCCCAGCCCTCTCTTTCCTGTAAGATTTGGCTTACCTCATCATAAAATTCTAATAAGTTTGTTACTGTTGATCTACCTTCTCTGAAGCCATGTTGCCTCACTGACAAAAAGTTGAAGGATTCCAAGTGAAGAGAGATATGTTTCCTTAGTAGTTTCTCCATAACTTTGCAAACTATGCTGGTCAAGGAAACAGGTCTATAGTTCAGAGCCGTATCCCTCCTTCCCTTTTTGAAGATAGGTATCACAATTGCTTGTTTCCAGCATCTTGGAATCTCCCCCGACTCCAGTGACTCCTTAAATATGATACTTAGTGCCACTGATATTGTGTTTGCGCATTTTTTAAGCACATGAGGGGATATGTCATCGGGACCTGTAGCTTTATGAACATCTAAATCCATCAGCGCTTTGCATACCTCTGTGGCTGTAAGGTTGATGTTCTCTAATACCGGCTCTTGAGCTTCTATCACTGCAATCTGAGGGGGTGGGGTATTTTCTACTGTAAATACTGACTGAAACTCCTTGTTCAATTCTTTGCAGATCTCTTCATCCGTCTCAGTGATGCTTCCATCCGCTCTCTTTAGCCTTAAAACCTGTTCTTTTACCTTCAGTTTTCCTCTGATAAAGCTGTGGAAAAGCTTGGGATTTTCCTTAGCCTTCCTGGTGATGTCCCTCTCATAATCTCTCTCTGCCTCTCTCCTTTTACTTAGGTAGTCATTTCTTGCTCTTTTGTAGGTTTGCCAGGCATTTATGTTTTTTCTCCTCCTATACCTTTTCCAGCATTTGTCTCTCCACTCCTTAGCTCTTTACACCCATTTCCCGTCTCCTGGTCGGTTCCATTTTGTTCTTAGTGATACTTTTTATACTTGTCCTTAAAACTATGGACTGAGTTAGCATTAACTACCTCTTTGCTTAGCGGATTCCAGTTATCAACTATTTTTACACAAAAAACGTACTTCCTTGCATCCTGCAAAGGAGTTTTCTTACGAAGCTTCAAACTATGACCTCTAGTTCTAGAACCAGCCATATCAACTTATCGATACCTATCCACTCTGTCATAACCATGAAGGAATTTAAAAATCGTCACCATATCCCCCCTCAATCTTCTAGGTTCGAGTGATGGTAAGTCTAATTCTCTCAGCCTCTCATCATAATTCAGGTTGCGTATATCTGGCACCAGTTTCGTGGCATGTCTTTGAACTTTTTCCAGATTAACTACGTGCTTTTTGAAGTGCGGATTCCAAAAGGGGGCTGCATATTCAAGTTTTGGCCTCACATAGGTTACATAAATATTTCTGAACATTTCCCATTCCATGTGCCTGAGGCTACTCTTACATTTGCTAAGAAAGCATATGCTGCCCTTACTATGCCATTTATATGCATTTCTGAAGACAAATCAGGCAGTATGTATACTCCTAGACCTCTCTCATTCTCTCTCTCTTGAAGTTTTACTCCTGCAACCGAATAGCCAAGCTTGGGCCTTCTTGCACTTGTACCCATTATCATTACCTTACATTTTGAAGTATTGAATTTCATTAGCAACTTTTCTGACCACTAATGCAGACTCTTTAGATCTTCCTGAAGTTCTCTACCATTGTTCTCATTTCTTTCTCTCTTCACAATTTTTACATCATCTGCAAACATATTCATGAATGAATTTACAGACTCTGGCTGGCCATTTTCAAATATAAGGAATAAAAATGGCCCTAAAACTGAACCCTGTGTAACCCCATTACTAACTCTCCTTCATTCAGACGCTGAGTGTCTTACTTTAACCCTCTGTTCCCTTCCTTCTAACTATATTTTTTATCCATTCCAAGACATTTCCACCTATTCTTGCCATTGCTTGCAGCTTCGTGATAAATCTCCAGTGTGGGACAGTGTCAATTGCTTTCTGGAAGTCTAGGAATATGCAATTTGGCCAGCCCTCTCTTTCATGTAAGATTCGGCTTACCTCATCATAAAATTCTAATAAGTTTGTTACTGTTGATCGACCTTCTGTGAAGGCATGTTGTCTCACTGACAAAGAGTTGAAGGATTCCAAGTGAAGACAGATATGTTTCCTTAGTAGTTTCTTCATAACTTTGCAAACTATGGTGGTCAAGGAAACAGGTCTATAGTTTAGAGCCGTATCCCTCC
Source organism: Halocaridina rubra (assembly GCA_037179515.1). Classification (NCBI taxonomy): domain Eukaryota; kingdom Metazoa; phylum Arthropoda; class Malacostraca; order Decapoda; family Atyidae; genus Halocaridina; species Halocaridina rubra. Next base: position 97,945 of record JAXCGZ010009595.1, read on the forward strand.
TTTCCTTTTGAAGAGAGGTATCACGTTCGCTTGTTTCCAGTATCTTGGAATCTCCCCTGACTCCAGCGAATTTCTAAATATGATACTTAGTGCCGCTGATATTGAATTAGTGTGAGTGTGTGTGCATAAACACAATTAGGTAATCACAATCAGGCATATGGACAAGGAAATGTTCAGAAATATTTATGTAACCTATGTGAGGCCAAAACTCGAATATGCAGCCCCCTTTTGGAATCCGCACTTGAAAAAGCACATAGCTAAGCTTGAAAAAGTTCAAAGACATGCCACGAAACTGGTGCCAGAAATACGCAATCTCAGATATGATGAGAGGCTGAGGGAATTAGACCTACCATCACTCGAAGCTAGAAGAGTGAGGGGGGATATGGTGACAGTCTTTAAATTCCTTCATGGTTATGATAGAGTGGATAGGGATCGATATTTAGATATGGCTGGCTCTAGAACTAGAGGTCATAGTTTGAAGCTTCGTAAGAAAACTTCTTTGCAGGATGTAAGGAAATACTTTTTCAGTGTAAGAGTAGTTGATAATTGGAATTGGCTAAGCGAGGAGGTAGTTAATGCTATCTCAATCCATAGTTTTATGGACAGGTATGATAAGTATCACTAAGTATAAAATGGAAGCGATCAGGAGACGGGAAGATACGAGCTTTGGGCTCTTTCCCGTAAACACAATTAGGTAATCACAATTAGGTAATCACACACACAGAATGTAAATACTTCCATTATCGTACCATTTGTCAGCAACTGGCCGCAGATATAATCCTCCTTTCTTTCGGTCATGTCTCTGTATTATCCTGAGGACGGCTTTTTGGTATTTCATCACATATATGTAAAATAAGTAAATAAAATAACATTACTGTTGATAGTATTACTGAAAGTTATTATTATTATCGCGGTCTTTATCGTCGTCATTGACGCTGCTGCTGTTGTTGTTGATTTTTTTTTTCTTCTTTTTTAGAGGCAGCAGCAATCGGCGTCAACAAATATATTTCGTATGTAACACATTCTAATCAAATGGTGCTTGTTTACAAAATTAATAAATTACATAAACAACAATATATGTTTTTGTATATATACTACATAAAATACATACACGAATAGGTGGAAATGTCTTGGAATTGATAAAAAAAAAAAGAAAAATCTTCCCTAAAAGGAAGGGAACTGAGGGTTAGAGTATGACACTCCGTGTCTGACCAGAGAATGGTCAGGAGTGGATTTCTACAGGGTTCATGTTTAGGGACACTCTTGTTCATCCTATATGTAAATGTCCTACCGGAGCCTGTAAATACATTATTTATGTTTGCAGATGATGCAAAGATTGTGAATTAAGTAAAAAGCAAAAACATTGGTAGTGAACTTCAGGAAGATTAAAGCAGTCTGCTTGAGTGGTCAGAAAAGTAGATAATGAAATCCCATGTTTAAAAATGTAAGGTGATGAGAAAGGGTTCAAGTGCAAGAAGCCCCATGTTTGGATACCTTATAGAAGGTTCAGGACTTCAACTGACAGAGAACGAGAGAGATCCTTGAGTAAACATATTGGCATATTTCTCTCCGGAAATGCGTATATGTATGGCATAGTAAGGGCTGCATACGCTTTCTTAGCAAATGTAAGTGTAGCCCTCAGACACATGGACAAAGATATGTTCTGAGATATATATGTAACTTATGTGAGGTCAAAACTTGAATATGCAGCATCTTTTGGAGTTCCCTCCTGAAAAACCATATAAGTAAGGTGGAAAAAGTTCAGTGACATGCTAAGAAACTGGTGCCAGAACGCACTCTAAGTTATGAGGGGAGGCTGAGAGAGTTAGACTTACCATCACCCGCAGCCAGAAGAATGAGGAGGGTATGTTTAATTTTTCAAATTCCTTCATGGTTTTGACATAGTGAATAGGGATCGATATTTTGATATGGCTGGCTATAGAACTAGATATCATAAATTGCAGCTTCGTAAGAAACATCTTTGTAGGATGTAAGGTAATACTTTTTAAGTGTAAAAATAGTTGATGATTGGAGTTTTCTAAGCGAAAAAGGTAGTTAATGATAACTACGTTCATATGTCTAAGGGCAAATATCATAAGTATCTTTGAGTATAAAAATGGAACCGAAACGGAGACTGGGAGTTACGAACATAGGGATCTTTCCTATAAACACACTTTGGTAATTAAACGCGAGCACACACACACACACACACACACACACACACACACACACACACACACACACACACACACACAACCGATCAGGAGACGGGAAGATACGAGCTTCGGGCTCTTTCCCGTATACACAATTAGGTAATCACAATTAAATACAATTAGGTAATCACACACACACACACACACACACACACACACACACACACACACACACACACACACACACACACACACACACACACACACACACACGAACACACACACAAGAGTTAGTAGTGGAGTTCCACAGGGTTCAGTTTTAGGGCCACTTTTGTTCCTTGTATATGTAAATGACCTACCAGAGTCTGTAAATTCATTCATGAATATGTTTGCAGATGATGCAAAGATTGTGAAGAAAGTAAAAAACGAGAACAATGGTAGAGAACTTCAGGAGGATCTAAATAATCTGCATGAGTGGTCAGAAAAGTGGCTAATGAAATTCAATACTTCAAAATGTAAGGTAATGAGAATGGGTACAAGTGCAAGAAGGCCCAAGATTGACTACTCGGTGGCTGGAGTACAACTTCAAGAGACAGAAAATGAGAGAGATCTAGGAGTAAACATACTGGCAGATTTGTCTCCAGAAATACATATAAATGGCATAGTAAGGGCAGCATATGCATTCTTATCAAATGTAAGGGTAGCCTTCAGGCACATGGACAAGGAAATGTTCAGAAATATTTATGTAGCCTATGTGAGGCCAAAACTCGAATATGCAGCCCCCTTTTGGAATCCGCACTTGAAAAAGCACATAGCTAAGCTTGAAAAAGTTCAAAGACATGCCACGAAACTGGTGCCAGAAATACGCAATCTCAGTTATGATGAGAGGCTGAGGGAATTAGACTTACCATCACTCGAAGCTAGAAGAGTAAGGGGGGATATGGTGACAGTCTTTAAATTCCTTCATGGTTATGATAGAGTGGATAGGGATCGATATTTCGATATGGCTGGCTCTAGAACTAGAGGTCATAGTTTGAAGCTTCGTAAGAAAACTTCTTTGCAGGATGTAAGGAAATACTTTTTCAGTGTAAGAGTAGTTGATAATTGGAATTGGCTAAGCGAGGAGGTAGTTAATGGTATCTCAATCCATAGTTTTAAGGACAGGTATGATAAGTATCACTAAGTCTAAAATGGAAGAGATCAGGAGACGGGAAGATACGAGCTTTGGGTTCTTTCCCGTAAACACAATTAGGTAATCACAATTAGGTAATCACACATATGTGTGTATGTGTGTGTGTATGTGTATATGAATAAACTGTAACTATTATTTTTCTTCTCTCCCTTTCTATATCCCCTTGGTTTTATTAACTAGCAAGTTCATTTGATATGTAGTATATCTTGTATAACTTGATTTTCGTTTAGTTATGACAATTTAACTTTCATTTCTCTAATAATCTAAATTAAAAATATTCCTCTTTTTCCTCTAACACTCTCAAGGACCATAAGTCATATTCCCATAGGGGAATATATATATATATATATATATATATATATATATATATATATATATATATATATATATATATATATATATATATATATATATATATATATAGTAGGTTGGCCATGGCATCAGCCGCCCGTTGAGAGACTACGACTGAAGGTATTAGGATACAGCTAGGACTGGTCCAGGCAGTTCCAGGTAGAGTCTTCCTTCAGGACGGTTCTTTCCTCATGCCTACATCTACATCGAATATGCTGGCGTATTCATTACTCACCTCTTGCTATTCCATTACATTTGACAAGTCATAACACTCCCCACATGTACCTCTTTTTCTTTCTGTTTTCTTCACATTTGTTATTATTTATGGAAGGTCTACAGCTAATGGCCCCTAGTACCCGGCACAGATGGGTGTGGAGAATCTCCGGGGATCGTGTTGACTCCATTGTTGGCTTGAGGGCAGACATGCCTGGTGGTAGTAATGGTTCTACCCTTAACCTTGCATTTCCCAATATATCTGCTTCTTTCACTCTTCACTATTCTAACATTCATGGGTTGAACTCTAAGCTATTGTCTGTGGAACAGCACTTGGGCACTTTCCTCCCCAACCTCCTCCTCCTATCTGAAACCTAGCTGTCTATACATGCTTCCACTGACCCATTTTAAATCTCTCACAATAATCTGTATACTCGTTTTCGTTCCAAAGGTGGGGTCTGTGCATACTGCAACACTAATATTTCTACTGCGAGACTCATGGACCTTAGATCTCCTGACTTTGATGTTCTCTGGCTAAAAGTCTATCTCTCCACTGCCACTATCTTCCTTTGCTTCTGCTACTGTTCTCCAAACTCCACCGAGTTTGTGTCTTTCTTTGAATATCTGTCCTCGTGACATGAGTCCTAGCTATCTTCTCACCCACACTCCGAAGTTCTCTACATTGGAGACTTCAATGTACACCACAGTGAGTGGCTTCATTCTCCTCAAGCTGATGTCAGAGGAAGCGAGGCCCTTGCTTTCTCTATTACTCACAATCTGAAACAAAGCATCAAACATCCTACTCGCGTTCCTGATCGTCACGAACATGCTGCAAACACTCTTGACCTATTTTTTACTTCTAACCCTTCAAACTACTCTTATTCTGTGCTTTCCCCTCTTGGTAAATCAGACTGCTCTATGCTCTCAGTCTCTTCCATTTTCGCTCCCTCACCACCAATCCCTCCTACTCAGTGCCGCCTTTGGCACTTCGAGAGTACCCAACATGAAAATTTGTGTAACATTCCCTTTGACTTCCCATGGGATGACTACTGCTTTTGGTCCAGCAACCCTGATCAGGTAGCTCTAAAAATTGCCCAGATCATGGCTGTGGGAATGGAGGCATACATCCCCTCTTCTACATAAACTTTCTCTCCCCTACACTTTGGTTTGACCGTGCCTGTTCCATGGCTATCCAGGCCAGGAATCGGGCTCACTGATCTTACCAAGCCTTTCCTTCCGATTTAACTCGCTCTGCTTTTATTATAGCTAGGAATTGCTATACTGCTCAGATTCAAAAGGCTAAGACTTCCTTTATAAGAAGGAAAGTTGATGATCTTAACTCCTCTCCCATTGACAAATGCTTCTGGTCCTTAGCCAATAACCTCTCCAAAAACTTCTGTAACGCAACCTTTCCACCTCTTATTCGTTCTGATGGTTCTATAGCTTGCTCTCCCACTGACAAAGTCCACCCTCTTTGGCTCTCATTTTTCTGCCTACACTTCTATAAACGATTCCAGCGCACCTGTTCCTCAATCTTTACACCTCTCTAACCCTAGGCTCTCCCTTATCATTTCTTCACAAAAATTTCATAAGGTTCTCCGCTCGCTAAAGACAAACAAGGCATCTGGTCCCGATGGTATCCCTACAAAGCTCCTTAAGGAGTTTGCAGATGAATTGGCTTCCGTGCTTTGCCGTCTTTTTTACCTCATTCTGTCAACCAGTATCTATCCTTCATCTTGGAAGCATGCTCTAGTTCAACCTGTTCCTAAGAAGGGTGACCGCTCTATTCCTTCAAACTACCGACATGTTGCCCTAACCTCCTCTATTGCTAAAGTTTTCGAAACTTTGCTCAATTCTCACTTCTTGAAACGCCTTGACTCTAACTCACTTATCTCCAGTCACCAGTATGGCTTCCGCAAGGCAAGATCCACTGGTGATCTCCTGTCCTATCTTACTCATGTATGGTCATCTTCTCTGAGGAACTATGGGGAATCCTTTGTCGTCGCTCTTGATATCTCTAAGGCTTTTTACAGAGTCAGGCACAAGGCTCTGTTGGCCAAACTCCCTGCCTATGGCTTTACCCCTTCTTTCTGTTCTTTGATTTCCAGTTTTCTTACTGACCATTTTATATATGTAGTTGTTGATGGCACGACATCCAGCCCTTTCTCTGTTACCAGTGGTGTTCCACAGGGCTCTGTTCTTTCACCTACTCTGTTCCTTCTCTTCATCAATGATCTTCTACAATCCCCATCTTCCTCTCTTCTTCATGCCTTTGCTGATAATTCTACCCTTCACTTTTCCTCTGCCTTTTCTTCAAAACCTTCATATGTTACGCGTAATCAATCTCGTATCACTCTTTCTTCTACTCTTAATTCCAGTTTGCAGAGAGGGATCTGAGTGGGGCACTCAAAATTTAGTTAAATTCAATGCCCCCAAGACACAGTTTCTGGCTATCTCTTTATCTTCTTCTCCTCCTGATAACCCTATTGTCTTCGAAACTAATGAAATTTACCCTCTTAACTCTATCAATATATTAGGAATCCATATAGCCTCTAACTTGTCTTGGAGGAATCACATAATCCAAATTTCTAAATCTTCATCCAAAAAATTGGGGGTTTTGTTTCGTTTTCGTTATTACTTTTCCTCACTGCAGTTACTTAAAATTTACAAAGGTCTTATCCGCCCCTGCTTAGAATACTGCTCACACATCTGGGGTGCTTCTTCCTTTACTTATCTTCTTGATAGGGTTCAATCTAAGGCAGTCAGACTCATTAATGATCCTTCTCTTACTTCTAACCTGGATTCTCTCTCTCTTCGCAGTAAGGTATCTTCCCTTTCGCTTTTCTATCGCTACTACTTCCATCGCTGCTCTGATGAGTTGGCGAGTTGCATCCCTCCTCCACTGCCGAGGCCGCGTAACACTCGCCAAGCGGCCTCATCTCACAGGTACTGTGTGGAGATTTATAGCTCGCGGATTGGTCGGTGCAGCGACTGCTTCTTCCCATCTACCTCCAGACTCTGGAACTTTCTTCCTCCTTCTGTCTTTCCTAATTCTTATGACCTTTCATCCTTCAAAAAGCTGATCTATCGTCATCTCAGAGCCTAGTCCTCCATATCTCTGGGTCCTCTTTACTTTGACTGTTTTTTCTGTCTGTCGTTTTCCTTTGTGTGACATTACCTCATCTCTGCCTTGCCCTTAACTTTTTCTTTTCCTTCGTCTTGGTATTTTCTCGTGCCCGGGCCTTTGTTGATGAGGGCAGTTTCTGCCTATCCCGGTGTCACACTCTTAAAAAAAAAAAAAAAAGTATAAAATGGAACCGATCAGGAGACGGGAAGATACGAGCTTTGGCCTCTTTCCCGTAAACACAATTAGGTAATCACAATTAGGCAATCCCCCCACACACACACACCACACACACACACACACTATATATATATATATATATATATATATATATATATATATATATATATATATATATATATATATATATATATATATATATATATATATATATATATATATATATATATATATATATATATATATATATATATATATATATATATATATATTATTATTTTTTTTTCTATTATTATTTTTTTAGTGATACTTATCATACCTGTCCTTAAAACTATGGATTTAGATAGCATTAACTACCTCCTCGCTTTGCCAATTCCAATCATCAACTACTCTTACACTGAAAAAGTATTTCCTTACGTCCTGCGAAGAAGTTTTCTTACGAAGCTTCAAACTATGACCTCTAGTTCTAGAGCCAGCCATAGCAAAATATCGATCCCTATCCACTCTATCATAACCATGAAGGAATTTAAAGACTGTCACCATATCCCCCCTCACTCTTCTAGCTTCGAGTGATGGTAAGTCTAATTCCCTCAGCCTCTCATCATAACTGAGATTGCGTATTTCTGGCACCAGTTTCGTGGCATGTCTTTGAACTTTTTCAAGCTTAGCTATGTGCTTTTTATTAAGAAGCTGCAAACAATGGCTAGAATAGGTCGAAATGTCTTGAAATGGATAAAAACATATTTAGAAGGAAGGGAACAGAGCGTTAGAGTAAGACACTTCTGTAAATACTGACTGAAACTCCTTGTTCAATTATTTACAGATCTATTCATCCATCTCAGTGATGCTTCCATCCGCTCTCTTATGCTTTAAAACCTGTTCTTTTACCTAATTGTGCTTACGGGAAAGAGCACCAAGGTCGTAACTTCCCGTCTCCTGATCGGTCCCATTTTGTACTATGGAGTGAGTAGCATTAACTACCTCCTCGCTTAGCCAATTCCAATTATAAACCACTCTTACACTGAAAAGGCACCTCCTTACATCCTGCAAAGAAGTTTTCTTACGAAGCTTCAAACTATTACCTCTAGTCCTAGAGCCAGCCATATCAAAAGATCGATCCCTATCCATTCTATCATAACCATGAAGGAATTTACAGACTGTCACCATATCCCTCCTCAATCTTCTAGCTTCATGTGATGGTAAGTCTAATTACCTCAGCCTCTTATCATAACTGAGATTGCGCATTTCTGGCATCAGTTTCGTGGCATGTCTTTGAACTTTTTTCAGCTTAACTATGTGCTTTTTCAAGTGTGGATTCCAAAAGGGGGCTGCATATTAAAGTTTTGGGTTACATAAAATATTTCTGAACATTTCCTTGTTCGTGTACCTGAAGACTACCCTTACATTTGCTAAGAAAGTATATGCTGCCCTTACTTTGCCAATTATATGCATTTCTGGAAACAAATTGGCCAGTATGTTTACAATTAGATCTCTCTCATTTTCTGTCTCTTGAAGTTGTACTCCACCCACCGAGTAGTCAAGCTTGGGCCTTCTTGCACTTGTACCCATTATCATTGCCTTACATTTTGAAATATTGAATTTCATCAACCACTTCTCTAACTACTCATGCAGACTATTTAGATCTTCCTGAAGTTCTCTACCATTGTTCTCGTTTCTTACTCTCTTCACAATCTTTGCATCATCTGCAAACATATTCATGAATGAATTAACAGACTCTGGTAGGTCATTTACATATACAAGGAACAAAAGTAACCATAAAACTGAAAATTGTGGAACTCCACTACTAACACTTCTCCATTCAGACACTGAGTGTCTTACTCTAACACTCTGTTCCCTTCCTTCTAAATATGTTTTTATCCATTTCAAGACATTTCGACCTATTTTAGCTACTGTTTGCAGCTTCTTAATAAATCTCCCGTGTGTGACAGTGTCAAATGCTTTCTGGAAGTCTAGGAATATGCAATCTGCCCAGCCCTTTCTTTCATGTAAGATTCGGCTTACCTCATCATTGTTACTGTTGATCTACCTCCTGTGAAGCCATGTTGCCTCACTGACAAAAAGTTGAAGGATTCCAAGTGAAAAGAGATATGCTTCCTTAGTAGTGTTTCCATAACTTTGCAAACTATGCTGGTCAAGGAAATAGGTCTATAGTTTAGAGCCTTATCCCTCCTTGCCTTTTTGAAGATAGGTATCACGTTCACTTGTTTCCAGTATCTTGGAATCTCCCCTGACTCCAGCGAATTTCTAAATCTGATACTTAGTGCCACTGATATTGAGATTGCGCATTTTTTATTTACATGTGGGGATATATCATCAGGACCTTTAGCTTTATGGACATCTAACTCCTTCAGCAGTTTGTATACCCCTGTGGCTGAAAGGATGAAGTTCTCTATTACTGGCCCATGAGCTTCTATCTCTGCAATCTGAAGGGGTGGGGTATTTTCTACTGTAAATACTGACTGAAACTCCTTGTTCAATTATTTACAGATCTCTTCCTCCATCTCAGTGATGCTTCCATCCGCTCTCTTATGCTTTAAAACCTGTTCTTTTACCTTCAGTTTTCCTCTGATAATGCTGTGGAAAAGCTTGGGATTTTCTTTTGCCTTCCTTGTGCTGTCCCTTTCAAAGTCTCTCTCTCCCTCTCTTCTTTTACTTAGTAATCATTTCTTGCTCTATTATAGGTCTGCCAGGCATTTATGTTTTTTTCCTCCTATCCATTTCCAGCATTTCTTTCTCCACTCCTTAGCTCTTTTACACTCATTATCGAACCATTTCTCTCAGGCATGAATTACACCTATATTGGTGACAGGTATGCAGCAATATACTCTCTTCCCATATTTCTCACAAAAGCTGTCGTACATTTCTTGTACAATTTTTTTGTAAAATAAGGTTCTCCAGTCAATAACTGCAAAAAGCTCATTCATTTTGATGTAATCTCCCTTCAGATAGTTTTTCCTCATATCCTCAGTGCCTCTACTCTCAGGCAGAACATCTTCAATGATATACTCCATCATCAACACACAGTAGTCACTCTTACCAATTGTTTGTTCATATTAAATTTTTTCAATAGCCAACACGTTATCTGTGAATACTAGGTCAAGTGGTGATGGCTCATCCCCAACCCTGGCCCTCGTTGGTTCCAGTATATGTTGGTGTAGGAAATTCCCTTGAACGCAATCTAGGAATCTTTCTCCGAATGAGTCCTCACCACTGTGTGGGTCAAGAGTTATCCAATCTATCTCTTTATGATTAAAATCTCCCATAATAAAAATCCTACATTTTCTCTTCCGTGCCATGTTAACAACTGAGTTTATGACTTCAATAGTACCTATATGACTTTCCTCATAAACTTCAAGCCTATGTTGGTTTCTTGGTGGGTTATATACAACAGTTATTATAATGCTCTCTGACCCAGTATTTATGCGAGCAACAAGAAATTCCTATAACTCACTTTCTTTAGCCAAGTTTGTTTCTTCAACCTGAATCCTTTCACTTATGAGCAGTGCTATACCACCATCAGTCCTCTCAGATCTTTCAACCCTTAATATTCTGAAGCCCTTAGGAAAAACTGTGACACTGTTTATGTCCTCACTCAAATTAGTCTCTGTAATTGCTACTATGTCTGTCTTACTGTTGTGAATCCTATCTTTTAATTCATCTGCCTTACCAGCTAATCCAGCAGCATTTGTGTATAGCAATCTTAATGAGGCCCCATCCCCTGATCTTCTGTCATTTTCTTCTTTATCTCCCCTTTGTCTGGAAGAACTCTGAAATGAAAATTTTTCTTCTGTTCTTCATTTCTTTCATCATTTAACCTTCTTGCCTCTTGCAACAAGTTTTTTATCTTTCCCATCTCTTCCTGTGTTCTGTATCGTCTAATGAACACTTTTTTTAATTTTAAAAGGTCTTTTAGACTTTTTTTTTTCTCAACAATATTTCCCTACATGTTTCCCCTCTCTCAAAGGTTACTTTTGTTGGTCTCGGCTTTCCTTCCCTCGAATATTTACCTAGTTGGTGTATGTTTACAATATCCTCAGGACCACAAACTACTCCAAGTTTTCTTATCAGGTCTACAACCCTAGCTTTATTTTCTCAAGTCTCTCCTGCCATGTTGGCTCCTGGGATTCGCTTATGCCTAAGATTACCACTGTCTTCTCTTTATCAAGTGCCTGTTTTATTTATTTATTTATTTTTTTTAAGATGGGATATGATAGGAGGGAAAAAGGGGGAGGGGATTAAGGATATAATGGAATTGGAGGGAAGAGCACGAAAATTAAATAAAGTAAGAAATAAGAAAGAGAGGGGCAGACCCTCGTGCTAAGTTTTTGACAATAATGTTGAGTACAGTGATGCGGATCTTGTAGTGCCTGTTTAATCAGTGAATTTGCCCTTTCCATCACAACGTCTTTCATTTTTATTATTACTGTTTCTTTATCTTCAACTGTTTGTATGTTTTTCAGTACCACCACCTTCACAGCCTCTTTTCCTGCCACATTAACTTTACGTGCATCAGCAAATGAAGTTTTCATGGCATCATGTTCCATATTCAGCTCCTGAAACTCTTTTCTAAACAGTTCGATGCTTTACTTAATCTGGACATTCCAAGCTGTAATCTCGTCTCTCTCAGAAGAGAACAGTGAACTAACATGTAATACATTCAGGTTGTTATTCAGCTGTTTGTTGTTATCTTCTTGTTTAGAAATTCTGGTTTCTAGTTCACTCTTTTCCCCTTCCAGCTTCTTTATTCGTTTATTCGAGTTCTTTTCTCTCCTGCCCTTGTGCTTTATTTGCTTCCTCCAAACATCTTATTTCCGCTCCGAGTGTTTCATTCTCTTTCATTTCTATATCCACATTCCGAATTTTATCATCAAGGTTTATAATCATTGTCTCTAATTCCTCGACTTTCTGTTTTAATATCCTAAAAGCCAATCCTCCTCTTGCTACATCCCCCGGAAAATCTACCACCCCTCCCCCGAGCATTAGATGGAGGTTTAGGGACAGAGATAGACTCATTTTGATGTTTTCCCTTTCACAGAATATAGAGAGAAGAAAAAAAAAGCGAAAAGCTTCTATTTGAGCTTCACACAGAATTTCTATATCTTCATGTGAGTACTATTTAGTTACTCAATTCATTTCTTTTCTGGTAACACACATCCTACCTTAAAATTTTACTTTGATAATTTGAGGGGGGGGAAAGTGCAAAACAAAAGTCCACTTGATGGAAAATTCGAATTTGTATCTGAGGAGACACCCACCTGTTTCTGCTATATATTCTTCTTAACTGATAAGCTGGGAAAAAAATATATTACTCACTCGCTAACCAAGGTATATTATGACAGGATCAGTGTGTGATTACCTAATTGTGATTACCTAATTGTGTTTACGGGAAAGAGCCTAAAGCTCGTATCTTCCCGTCTCCTGATCGCTTCCATTTTGTACTTAGTGATACTTATCATACCTGTATTTAAAACTATGGATTGAGATAGCATTAACTACCTCCTCGCTTAGCCAATTCCAATTATCAACTACTCTTACACTGAAAAAGTATTTCCTTACATCCTGCAAAGAAGTTTTCTTACGAACCTTCAAACTATGACCTCTAGTTCTAGAGCCAGCCATATCAAAATATCGATCCCTTTCCACTCTATCATAACCATGAAGGAATTTAAAGACTGTCACCATATCCCCCCTCACTCTTCTAGCTTCGAGTGATGGTAAGTCTAATTTCCTCAGCCTCTCATTTGAGATTGCGTATTTCTGGCACCAGTTTCGTGGCATGTCTTTGAACTTTTTCAAGCTTAGCTATGTGCTTTTTCAAGTGTGGATTCCAAAAGGGGTGTGTGCGTGTGCGTGCGTGGGTGTGTGTGTGGTGTGTGTGTGTGTGTGTGGTGTGTGTGTGTGTGGTGTGTGTGGTGTGTGTGTGTGTGTGTGTGTGTGTATGATATATATCATACTTATCTAGTTTTTGGTTCATTCTATATCTCACACACATTACTTCCTTCTTTCTATATATAACCATAATATGTCTGTAATAAAAATCATCTAAATATTACTGTTATTTTTTTAATACAAAAATATTATGCATTAAGAATAAGTTTTCAATTGCCATTCCCTACTTATAACTCATTTCTCGTTATTTTTTTTAATGCCCCTTTGTTCTCACAATGGTATCAGAGCTAAGGCGAAAAGGAACAAGTGAGAGCTTTGACTGCTATTTCATGCTAAATGCAAAATTCATTTAATCAAAATTAATCTTCACTTATACTTCTCCCATTCAATTCGATTTTCTCTAAATCCATTTTCTCATTCTTCCCCTCTCTCTCTTTCTTTCTCTCTCTTTTATACTACTTGTTTTATTCCCATTGAAAGGAACCTGAGAAAGAGAGAGAATTAAGAAAGACGTGGAGTGGCCAAGCATAGTTTGGGGTTCTTGAAGTGTATAAGAGTCTTCAGGCTTATTCACAGGAGTCCCCCATGAGTCAAACCCTTTCTGTCCTCTGTTTCCATTGTATGTACCAAAACACTCAAAGACAGGTTCATAACTTGGGCGTAATAAAAATGACCTGTTGATTGTAAACTACGTAGTTGGAAGCTAATTATTAATGCAAAAATAGAGTAGAATTAGTTTGTATGCAGTTCAGAGAGTGGTGTATGTTATGCGCATTTGAGGGACCAGATTTTGTCCAGTTCAGTTTGGACAGGATGATCTTGAAGCGCTTTCCAGTTTCCTACAAAGTTTCCAGCACGCTACTAATCAAACCACATGAGCAGCCCTTGATATAGAATCTTTGAGTTGTGTTTTGGTGTGCGTAAAGAGGTAAAGGGGTTTGGAGTCCTTGAAGAGTGCTTATGAAAAAGAGTGTGTGAGTGTGGGTGAGTGAATGTGTGTATAAATGTGTGTGTGTGAAAAAGAGGTGACCTACGAATCCAGTAATGGCAGTCACAATAGCCTATGCATACCACTTGCTTATCCGTCTCAGTGATTACCAAAAGCTTTCCCTTCACATAAAAAGCCCTGTAGAGTCTCTGTCTTTTGCCCTCTCTCTCCAACTCTGTGTTCGTCATTTAAAGTTAATGTTCGCCTTTTAGACGGCTTTCATTATTGCCTCCAGAACTCCTGCAGAGGGAGGGAGCAGGGCGAGGAATGGTACCTTATTGGAAAGAGGAGATGCCTCCTTTGTTCCATTTCTTCCAGTGGGTTTTTGTGCTATATGAAGGTCTTTGTTGTGGGGCACCAATCTGAGATGTTCTCTCTCATAAAAAAAAGGGAGGTACATTCTCAGCAATGTCAAAATAATTGCTTCCAGGGTTATCTAAAGGAG